>CAUYRT010044175.1:0-83743 GCA_963574885.1 Lepilemur ruficaudatus
GCAAAGTTGTGGAAACAACCCAAGTGCCCATCAATACATGAGTGGATTAATAAAATGTGGTATATGTATACCATGGAGCACTATTCAGCTATAAGAAACAATGGTGATATAGCACCTCTTGTATTTTCCTGGATAGAGCTGGAATGCATTCTACTAAGTGAAGTATCCCAAGAATGGAAAAATAAGCACCACATGTGCTCACCAGCAAACTGGTATTAACTGAGTAACACCTAAGTGGACATATAGGAATTAACATTTATCAGGCATCGGGCAGATGGGTGGGGGGAGGAGGGGATGAGTATAGACATACATAGTGAGTGTGATGCGCACCATCTGGGGGATGGACACGCTTGAAGCTCTGACTCCGGGGGGGCGGGGAGCCAATGAACGTAACCTAAACATTTGTACCCCCATAATATGCTGAAATAAAAAAAAAGAGCTGAAAAAAGAAAAAAGAAACAGCTCAGAGAAGTTCTTGAGTTTTGTTTAGAGCAATTTGAGTGGAAGATGATAATATTAATTACCAGGGCTTCAGTGCAGTAGGGGCACCCTGCATTCCAGCCCCTCTCCTGCATTTTACACGTGCTACCTCACTCCTACGCAAACCCTATGAAGCAGATGATGATGATGGTGATGATGGTAATTTCCATTCTTAAGTGAGGTAACTGAGTCCCAGAAAGATTAATTTGCCTGAGGCTTCACAGCTAATCAGTGAAGAAGCATGGATTTAAACCCAGGAAATTGGGCTCATGAGCCTAGATACCTAAGCACTGCACGCAGCTGCCTCTCATATTGAGTTGCTGCCCATGATCAGCTCTAGCCCAGACCTCTCCTCTGAGCACCAGACCCACATGGGAGGTTGGGTTTAGCAGTCACGGGTGCAGAGGTCATTGCTGAAGCTGTGGAAGGTGGATAAGCTGACCTAAAAAGAGGTCACCACGACACCTTGCCTTCAGCTTCCCATCACCTGCACACCGTTCATCCAACCATCATTCAGGAGGACCACTCAGAGCAAAGCTCTGGCTAGGCACCGGGCTGCAGACATGAAGGCAACTGGGTCCCTGCCCTTGGCAGGCTCGCAGCCAGCATGAGCAGTGCTACGTGAGTGAGAACTCTGGGGGCTGGGGTGGAGCCAAGATGTCAGCCCAGGAGATAGAGAGATAGATATAGATGTAGATACAGATATAGATATGGAAAGAGATATGGATATAGGTACTGGTTCTCTTTCTCTGGTAAAAACCCTGGTAGAGGAGAGACAGATGATAGATGGATAGATATATAGATAGATTGATAGATGATAGATAGATAGATAGATACATAGATTCAGACCAAGGAATTGGTTTATTCAATTGCAGAGCAGGCCAGGCAAGTCTAAAATCCATAGCACAGGCTGTCAGCAAGGGCAGGTTGGAACCTCGCAGGCAAGAGCTGACACTGCAATCCACAGGCAGAATTCCTTCCTTCTCTGGGAAGCCTTAGTTTTGCTCTTTAGGCCTTTCAAATGATTGGCTGAGGCCCACCCAGATTATCTAGGATAATCTCCCTTACTTATAATCAATTGATTGTAGATGTTAAACACAGCTACAAAATATCTTCACAGCAACACACAGATTAGTGTCTGATTGAATATTTGGGGACTATAGCTGGCCAAGTTGACAAAGAAAACTGACCATCAATCATAGGTGCTCAGAATAGGAACATTAAAGAGCTTTCATTCAAAAAATATTGAGTGAGCACCAGCCACTTTGTACACAGTTGTAAACAAGCCAGACAATAATCCCTGTGCTCACGGAACCGGCAGCCCAGCCTGGCCAATGCTTTAGTGATCGTGTCCCATTAGGAATTTTACCTTGTATCTCCCACTGGACTGTGAGCCCCACGCAACTCCAGAGCTAGGGCCACGTGTGAACCCTCTGGCCTCCCTCCCTCGGGGATCAGCATAGGAACCAGCAGCTAGAAGATGCTCAGTAAGTGTTGCTTCAATGAACTGAAGTTTTCTGTGGACAGGAGAGAAAGCTGTCTTGTTTCAAGCAGATCAGTCACACTAGGCATCTGAAACATGGAATTTTCAAGTGGGTGAGAGCCTTGGCAATCACTGTGGCACATTTCATTCCTTTGATTTAAAGTGACCCATTTCCCTTAACATCGTCTTCCCTTAGCCTGCCTTGCAGTCAGACCCACCTGAAAGTCCTTCCACTCCCTAGATAATAGCCTCTGAAGCATGGCCAGAGAAGTTGGGCCTCTGGTTTGAGAATTCCACTTTGGAGACCACAAGAGACCCCTTTGGCCCGGGCCAGGTCTTTGCTAACTCATTGCATCCTTTGTTTAGCACATAAGGTGCAGAATAGGAAGGGCCAGGCCCACTAATCAAAAAAGACTGCCCAAGCATCATAGCTCCACTGGTCTTTGGGCTCTGTGACCAGCCTGTGTAAGCTGCCACCTTCACAGAGAGCAAGAAACTGGGGGCCCAATACAAGCATAGGGAAAACTGGGCTCTCAGTTGACGAATGAGACCCAGAGGACCTGGCCCCAGGGCAGCCTCACAAGCCGCAATAGGGCAGGACAGCCTTTGCTGACCAGGAGCAGAGACACAGCAGCCTAGTACCTCCAGGCTGGAACTGACTTCTAGAGGAATATGGTCTTTTAAACCCAAGCTGCACAAAGTGTGGTTTGCAGTCAAGTGCTAGTTGGCAAGCAGTTTGCTCGGGGCCCAAGATGAGATAAATGCAGCAGTGAGAGTAGGCAGCATTTTAGCAATCTGACATGGCTGTAATGCAGAAGTGTGTTATTTTGTATTTTACAAAAGTATAGATTGTGACAGAATGGAAATTGAAAAACAAGTCCTGCCATCACAGGTGGCTTAAGGAGCAGTGCTCCAAACAACTGGTTCCCCAGCCTGGCAGTGAGTCAGCAGGATAGAGGCTGACATCTCTGTTTTAACCCCCTCAAGGTGACTCCCAAGTAGGCTTGGGAACCAGCCTATACCCCAAACAGGATACACGTGCACAGCTTCCACATTCACACCTCCAGGGCTGAGAGACACCCTCATCCTGAGGCAGTGGCTCACTCACTGGGCCCCTGTCAGACCCCACTGGGTCTGTGCACTCAAGTTCTTTCCACTCTCTGCTGCTCTGGCAGAGTCCCTATGTAGATTTCCAACCTCTCTGCGGGACATCTGAGGAAGCCCTGCTGTGTGCACCACCACTGCCTGTAGAGGCTTCTGAAAGAGATAGACCCAGCCGACCTCTGATTTCCTAAATGCAGTTACCAGTGCCATCACGTCTCTTTCTACCTGCACCCCTCCCTGTACTTCTGCCTGATGGAATGTAGAAGGACTTGATTTGTTAAGATCCATCAGTTGCTTCTATATCAATCCACCCCTGCAGTGTCCCCATGTCGCTCCGGACAGCTTGCACTGTCTCAGCAGGGCCTGGGGCTCCCAGACTCCCCTTTGCTTTGACCATAGCCTCCTGACTATGCCTGATGACCTCCCTTAAAAATGCCTATTGGCCTTCAGCTTTGGCCTCTTCAAAGCAATCTGGCTACGCAGTCTGTCTACCTTGTCCATCCAGGCAGGAAGTGGGCAATGGCAAGTATTTGTGCTTTGGAGCATGAGTTGTCTACTTTCTCTGAACAATGTGTGTTAGCATAGTGTGGTGACAAAAGCCAAGGACAGGGACTCAGGAAACATGAGGTTAAGTCCTGCCTCTCTCACTAAATCACTCTGCATCTCTGGGAACCCCTACCTCTCTCTTAGCCTCAGTATCCTTGTCTGTACCGTGGGCATGTCTTCCTCAGGGGCTTCTTATGGGTCCTGAAATGAAACAAAAGATCTGAAAGAAATTTGTGATGACTAAATCACTAGCTCCCTTGATGAAGTAGCTCTTTCTGCTCAGGACCCAAGAGAAAGAAGGGTTTCCCATTCTGCTGCCAACTCAGTGCCAGTGCAATGAGCTTTTTAATACAGGAGTTAAGAAAGGAAGAGAACATAGAAAGAATAAAGGCCTTGAAATAGCTAAGTCGATTTGTATAGAAGAAGAGCAAAGAGGAAGACTTGTCCTACACATATTAAGATCTAAAACAAATGTATAGTCATTTAAAAAAAATAGGTACCGGTGCAGGGGAAAAAATAGACATCAAAGGAAAGTAATAGAGAATTAATCTATATTTTAAAGTTGGAACCACAAATCAATGGGGAAAGAAAGGGTTTTTTGAGTAAATAGTGCTGAGAAAAGTGGTTAGACTCCCTCCTCACCCCATATTTAAACATTGATTTCCAGTGGATTCAGAGCCTAAATATAAAAGATAAAAACATAAAGCTATTGGAAGAAAATGTAAGCAAATACCTTTTTGGCTTGGAGAAGATAGGATCAGACCTAAAATAAAATCTTCAAACCAGTAAGTCAAGCACAGAAAGACAAATCCTACGTGTTCTCACTCATATGTGGGAGCTAAATATTATTATAAAAACAATTGATCTCATGGAGACAGGGAGTTGAATGATGATTACCAGAGGCTGGGAAGGGTAGAAGGGAGGGGGGGGCTGCAGTGGGGATGGTTGATGGGTGCAAAAATATAGTTAGATAGAATGAACAATATTTGACAGTACAACAAAGTAAACTATGATCAACAATGAGTTAGGCTATACTTTAGAATAGCTAAAAGAGTGGAATTGGAATGTTCCTAGCACAGAGAGGTGATAAATGCCTGAGGTCATGGATATCCCAATTACTCACATTTGATTAATTCACAATGTATGCATGTATCAAAACATCACATGTGGCCTATAAAGATATACAACTATCATGTGCCCAATAATTTAAAAAAATTTAAAATAAAAATAAAATAAAATCTTCAATCCATAAGGATTGACAGATGTGACCTAACAAAATTACAGATTTCTGTTCACAAAATGATAACATTAAAAAAAGATAAATGACAGAGGTGAATACTTCTGTATTCTTGATCTCTAAAACCAACAAGAAGGGATCATTCAGCAAGAAGACAGGAGTCCAAATAAAAAAACAGAAAGAATTTGAATGGGAAATTTACATAAGAGGAAATCTAATGACCAATAAAACGTATGAAAAGATGTAAAAAAAAACTAGTAAGCAAGGAAATGCAAATGAAAACAACAATAAGATTCACTTAGCCCCTATCAGGTTGGCAAGTATTAGAAAACTGGACAATACTATGTGTCAGCAAGGACACTGGAGGCGACACTGGAGTTCTGTGACCTCCTGGTAGGAGTGTAAACTTCTGTACTGTTTTGGAGAACAGTCCAGCAGGGTTTAGTGAATTAAGTACATGTGAACTCTCTGATCCAGTGGGCCGACATCTGGAGGACTACCCCCAATGTAGGTCCCATCAGTACATATCCGGGAGTGGCCACTGTGGCACTGCATGAAACTAGGGACAGGCCATCTTTCCATCCCCAGGAGAAGAGGCAGGCTAAACAGAAAACTAAGCAGCAGTTTGAAGTAACTAGATGTATGTGCAACATGGACTGAGCTCGAAATTATAGTGCTGATTCTTTTTTTTAAGTAAGAAACAGAACAAGATTTATAGTATAATAACATTTATGCAAATTAAAACCACATACACAAAACAAAGCTATATCTTATAAGAATGCATACATATTCAGGGACTCATCTCAAAAACATTAGAGTGGGTGCCCAGGAGGGGAAGGGTGTGGGGACCTGAGACAAAGGGGATTGAAAACTAAAATGCAAGCAGGGCCTGAAGTGAAGGTTGGGTTTCATTCAACTCTCTGCACCTGAGGGCCATGAGTAAGTTGTAATAATGCAATTTTTAAAAGAAAATAAGGGCAAGGGGAATGGCTAATGTGACTGCCTAATGGGTATGAGGTTTCCTTTTGGGGTGATGAAAATGTTCTGGAATTAGACAGTGGTGATGGTCACACAACCCTTTAATGTACTAAATGCCATTGAATTGTACACTTTAAATAGTTAAAATGGTGAATTTTATGGTATGTGGATTTTACCTGGATACAAACCAAAAAAAAAAAAAAAGAAAGAAAGAAAGAAAGAAAAAGAAAAGAAAAAAGGAAAGGGAGAAGAAGGAAAGAGGAGCACCCCAGGCAGGACTGTGTGGAAGGCAGCCTGCTCCCCTGGCCTCTCATCATTATCCTGTCTCTAAGTTTCTGGTTCCCCAGCACAGTGTAAGTACCCCTTGGGCCAGGCCCTGTGCAAAACTGGCATCAAAATGGGGCCTCGCTTCCAGCCCCAGCTCTGCCCACGCTGCCCTGGGGAGCTAGTCCTGGCCCTGTTTACCTCATGGGCCCATTGTGACGACCGAGTGGGCTGATGTACGGGAAAGAGCTCAGCGCCTGACAGAGCACCGCGCGGCATGAAGGATTATTGGAGATATTTATGACCAAGCTGAATTGCTCACAAGGCAATTTTCTCTCCCTTATTCCTTCCTGACATGGCAGCCAATTTCCATTTCAGTGACTTGGGACTTTGAGGAGGCAATATTGCAACCCTTCCCCTATTTCCCAGAGCTTGCCACAAATTTGATCATCCTTCCTAATGTCAAATTAAACAAATAACTGAGAGCCCTGCAGTGCAGGGGGCTGGGCAGGGGCGGGAGTTCAGAGCCCGTCACTCAGACATAGTATGGCTACTCAAAGGTTGCTTCATCCCAGAGCCTAGGCCTACAGCACATGTGTGAAGGTTCGTGTCCATCCACCTAGCAAGCCACATGCCCAGTGGCCCTTCATCCTCACGCTGCATGGTGTTGTCTTCAGAGGTGCCAGATCTGGCAGAGGTGGGGCACTTCCATGTTGCAGGACAAACTGGTAGGAGGCATCAGGACATTTCCTATCTTTGGAGTAGCTGCCAGCAGCTCTTTCTTTGCTTGGCGACTCTGCAGTTACTCAGTTGGTGCCACTGGGTTTCAGGATGCTTGGGACGGCAGCCCTCCCCCAAGGTCTTGGTGTTCAAGTCCAGCACTTTGGTCAGGATTCATGGTCTAGGCTAGAGCTGGTGTTGCTAACATTCCTACACATGAGGCTTTGGTTCCGTTACAAGCCAGGTCATCACACACAGCCTTTGTGTGCCTTCCTATCTAGTGCAGCCCTGAACATGGACTGCTGCTTCAGCAGGCAGCCTGCTCACCTCTCCCCTCCTCTCTGTCCATATTCCTAGCCAGCAGACAAGAGCACTAAAACAAAGAACTGACTGTGTGTCTCCTCTGCTTTTAAACATCACAAATGTGCAAACTAACATGGTGCAAATGTCTCCACTTGGCTTTCTTTGTTTTTCTTTTTCATTTCAGCATATTACGGGGGTACAAATGTTTAGGTTACATATATTGCCTTTGCCCCACCCAAAGTCAGAGCTTGAAGCATGTCAATTCCCCAGATGGTGCGCACCACACCCATTAGGTGTGTATATACCCATCCCCTCCTCCCTCCACATCTGCCCGACACCTAATGAATGTTATGACTATGCGTGCCATCCACTTGGCTTTCAATGCTCTCCATGGCCTGACCTCTGCCTGTATTTCCTGTTTTATTTCCCTGTTTTATTAATATCTTCTCCCATACCCAACCCTGCAGCCCTACAAAGCACTGCCCCACTTCTCTGAACAGCAGACCTTTTTCCTTTCTCATCTTTGCACGTATTGTTTCCCTTACTAGAAATGTCCCGTCCTGGTTCTCTGCTTAGAAAACTACTCATCCTTCAATACCTTTCCTGATTATCCCAGACAGAGTCAGTCACTGTGTTCCCCGGACTTTACAGCACCCTCTGTAAATCTGGCTCTCGTAGTGCTCAGCATCTGGCACGGGCCTACAGTGATCTGTTACCAGGTCTGTTCCACCAGACTGGAAACCCAGGAAGGCAAGAAATTGGTAAAATTGTCCTCAGTGTCCCCAGCACCCAGGGCAGTATAGCTGAGCACTCCATTGGTGCACGATTCTTGTCACCATTATTTTCCATTAGAGCATCATCATTTGTCCCGCAAATATTCACGGGTCCCTTCTGAGTGTGAAGCACTATACTAGGACTTAGGGTTACAAGAGAGAACAAGACAGACATGATCTGACACTATTTGGTGGGGACAGAGAGACCTCGATCAGAGAATGAAATAAAGGAGGACACTATGAGCAAGTAGTGCTGGCCAGATAACTAAAATAGGGTGATGTGATAGAGACTGGCTGTGTGGCCACATTAGACTGAGTGGCCAAACATTTAAGCTGATGATTGAATGTTAAGAAGGAGCCAGTAATGCAGAGATCAGGGGACAGGGGGCATTCAGACAGTGGGAACAGATAGTGATTAACCAAACACAGAGAGCCTCTGCCATCGCTGACACAATGATTAAACACATGCCATCTCGGTGGAGGCTCCCTACCTCCCAGCTTGCAGCAAGGCTGAAATTTCCTTTCAGCTGGCCTTAGCCAACCACCCCCCTTGAGCAGCTCTGAGGTGTGTCCCTATCTGATTTGCCTTTCCACTGGTCAAGCTGCCGCTGGGCAAGGGCCCAGAGTGCCAGACCCCTGGGCCAACTTCATCAGGAAATGCCTTGATACAACAGGTTGAGCAGGTCTGCAGCCAAACAGCCCCACGTTCCCGTCCCAGCACTTTCACTTACTGGTGGGACACCTGTGGCCAGTTTAACTCCCTGTAGGTAAACCTAGCTTGTTGAGTTAATGAGAGGCTTCAATGAAACCCCACGAGCACTGTGCCTGGAGCAAAATGGGCCCTTGGTAAGTCAGTGTCACCACAACTAGAAGGCCCTAGGGGGCCATTTAGTCCAGTCCTCTGTTCAACATGGGGACACTAGGCTTGCCTAATGTCACTCCCATTCTTCACTAGAACATACATCTCCTCGAGTGTGTGCTTTCCTGAATATTAAATTTGTTTTTCTGAAACAGGACAAATTCAGTTTCCATTTGAAATCCACATGTACCACAGGGTTAGGGGGTGGGCGTGGGGGTGGGGGTGAAGGGAAGGGTGTGGGCATGGATGTGAATGACGCTGGGAAAGCCACACAAACACACACGTGTCTCCACACATGTCCAGCACACATGTACACACGTGCAGACTCCACAGGCAGAGTCCTGGCCCTGTCAGCTCTAGCTCTGACTGCTAACCCTGGTTCCTTGACCACCTGAATGTAGGGCCCTAGTTGGTCTTCGATGTCCCCAAGTGCACAAAAGAAGATTTGAGACCATGTTTGTGCAGCCACCCCCTCCTTACTCCCTTAGGTACTCTTCTAGTCCCTAGAAAGCCATTGCCACTGTCCTCTAGCAGGCCTTGGTGCAATGACAGAAATGTACCAAGTAGCTGATGTATTTGTGGCATCTCCAACAGCTCCCCTGGGCCTGGGAATGCGACCAGGGAGGATTGATGGCTTTTCTTGCTCTGAAACAGAGCTCCTGATGGGGCTATGCTAGTGTCCCTGCCACCTTCAGCAGCTGGGGCCCCACCCTTCTCGAGGAGGCTTCTCGAGGAGGCTTCCCCTGTGGCCCCGAGGCTGGGCTGGGAGCAGAAGGGCAGGAGAGTGCACTGGGCAGAGGCAGAGAATGAGGCAAAGGTAGAGATGAAGGGCAGGGACAGTAGGCAGGTAGGGGTGGAGGTGATGGGTGAGGCTGGCCCTCCAGCCACAGGAGGGTCTAAGAGGAGGACACACACACGAAGATTGTCCCACACAAGATCTGCTTGGAGGCTCAGACCATGATTATTCTCCCTAACAGATGGCACATTACTGGGGGTGCCCATCAGAAGCAATTCCCATTGACACCTACTATGAGCCCAGTAAAGGCAGGAGGTGCAGGAGAAAGAGCGAGAGAGGAGAGAGGAGAGCAAAAGGGAAGAAGGCAGAGAGGGGAGCAAACAAGCTTAAAGGCAGGGAAGGCCACTGCAGATGGCATCTGTGTCCCAGGTGTGAGAGGTGACCTATCCAAGCCTGGGAAGACCCATTACAAAGGGAACATGACAATGGCCTGCAGCCTGTCTCCCAGCAGCCATCATAGTATTTCCCCAACAGAGTGAAGCCAGTGCATGACCTGTCAAGATCATGACCTGCCAAGACCCTTTTCACTCCATGAGTGGTGCTTCTACTGCCTCCTCCAAGCAAGTCCTGCCACCCAGCAGAGCTGAGCACCAAGTGCTGGGTGTTGGGTGCTGGGTGTTGGATGTTGGGGGCTGGCCTGCTTGAGAGGCAGCTAAGATTTTCCAGTTGTCATCAATCAGTGGCCATGAGTCCCAGATGTCCCCTTCTTTCCTCCTTCTCTCCCTCCCTCTTTTCCTTTCTTCCTTCCTTTTCCCCTTTCTTCTTGCCTTCTCTCTCCCCATTTCTCCTTCCTTCCTTAGTTCTTTCTCCACTCAGAGCTGGCCATAGTCTCACCTCTCCTCCATGTCCCTCAGTCCCCAGTGGTCTGGGTGGAGGTCCCGACCCCACTCCCAGTTCAGGTTGAAGCAGAAGCCAGGCAGAATCCAGGAGAGAGGGTGGCAGTAACCTCACAGCTGGCCACTCACTATAGCCCCCACGCCTCTGTGTAGTGAAGAAAAGCCACTTCCAGCTCCAAGGTGTGGCTTTGCAAGGCCACATGTCCAAAGTACTAGTCCAGAGGTCTTCCCAGACCTAATGATGGTCACTGGCCATGAGAAAGACACTTACTTGTAAAATAACAGGCAAATATGAACTAGTGGATGAGATTTTCATGCGATTCAAAAATGATTCAATATATGACAAGATGTGAAAGTAGACAAAAATCAAGTTTCAGCCAGCTCCATCTCAAAAGCCTCAAATGTCACCACTCAGTGCTTACTCCATCTGTCTGTGATGATATCTCTGCAACTGAGTAAACAACCCACCAGAAACCTAGGTTTCAGGACCACGGTGGCTCAGTTGGTGGCTGCTGTCACCTTGGAGTCAAAAGCAGCTTTGGGTAGCATGCCTACAGCAGCCAGCATTTTGAACCACCCACTCCACACTCCCTTCTACAGATAATACCTGAAGCTGTTCTATGGCAGGTACAATTAGCTCTCAGCATGTTCAGACACAGTCACTGCCTCACCCGCCTTGTCTTTGGGCCAAAGCAAACTGTTTTCTGTTCCACATGGTCAGAACAGAAAGGAAGAGCAAGATCATGCCTGCAAAATGAGCCGCGTTCCTGGACTCCCTTGACAGTAGGTTTCCGCTTTCGCAGACTCTTTGTCCCTCACCTACGTCCCAGCCTATATCTTGGTTTATTTATTTCCTGAAACAGAAGCTGTGTTATGGACATAGTGGACATGCAGTTGTTTCCTAAAGGGCTGTACTTTTATTGCATAGGTATAGTAGGAAATACAAATTCAAGCACCTCAAAAAATCAAGAAATAAACTGGTTTTCTCATTCTTTCAACAAGTATTTGGTGGTATCTACTCAGGGCCAAGCACTGAGCAGGGACCAGGAGACAGAGCAGCAAGAAGAGGTGGCCTGATGGAGTGGGGCTGGGGGATCTCTGGAGACCCTCAAATCAGGGTGGCTTTAGAGAAATCAGTTTCACCTTGAAACTTGGGGAATCCAGCCCTTGCAAAAGAGGGGCCAAAGGGAGGAGACAAGGGCCAAGGCTTCTGGGCCTGGCCTGAGGGGGCCATGCTCCTGGGCCACTGGTGGTGCACCCAAATTGTTCCACTGGTTTTGAGGGGCGACTCCAGCCCTGCCTCTCTTTCTAAGCACACTGCATATCTAAGTGCTCAGCGATGAAATTGATCCACAGAGGTGACTCATCGGCAGACAGCCAGCCCAGTCACGGAACCCTGTCTGCATTCCCAATTTGCCTGCTCAGGTTGTCGCCTTGTTAATGTTATTTACCAATCCTGATTCCCTGAATGCCTGTCCCCAGACCCTGCTGGAGCCCTCCAGCCATTGTTCCTGTCACATCGTGTCATTAACTCCCTGAATTCAACAAGTCTGGGCAGCCTGTGTACAGACCTGCCTGCTCACTCCCGCATCCCCAGGCCCCATCCCTACTCCCTCTCAGAACAGGTCCCAGAGGTGACTGCCTCACAGCTTTTCTTCCTCAGGCAAGAAAAGGAAGAATTGCCAACAACAGCTCTGCAGGATGGCACTGTGCCTCTGGCAGATGTGGCCAGGATCTCTGGCAGTGAGAGGAGAGGACAAGGAGCAAGGCTCTCAGGGGTCTGTGGGGATGGAGAAATCTAGGCAGGCACCAGAGACGTTCCTCCTGCAATGCCCCGTGCCTGTGGCTGCCCCCCTCAAATCCCTTCTTGCCTGGGGGTCTTGAGATGACATACAAAAGGGCTCCAGCGACGTAGAGGGTGGGCAAGAGCCCGGGAAGCCGGCGGCGCTCCCTATTCACGGCGCAAGAGCGCCCCCACCCTGCTCCGCGGCCGGAGGCGAAACCGCAGCAGGGCGAGTCGTCTGGAGCCAGAGGCTGCCGGGCGCCCCCAGCGGCCACCTGCCAACTCCACCTCAGTCGGCCTCCGGAGACTGAGGTCCCAATGGCTGCCCCACCTCCAGCTCCAGACAGATCAGCTGTACCTTGGTGAGGCTGGTGCAGATCCCACTTCCCCGGAGCCAGAGTGCCTCAATGCTGGAACCGAATGATCCGCAGAGAACTTACCCATTTGACAGATAGGCAAACAAAAGCTATTACACAAATTCAAGACAGCTCCTTGTCCACAGGCAGCTCTAGGAACTCCTGATTATTATCATCTCACCACTGTTCCCATCCAAGTCCAGTGCTGAGCCTCTCTGACCACCCACTCAAGAGAGTCTGCTATGCCCCAGGGACTCTGACCCTTAAGAGCTGCAGGGTGGCCTACAGTTTCTGGGGAAGCCACTCCTCCAGGGGGCCTCCCACCACTCTGGGGTGAAAAAGTTGGAAGGACTTGGATGTGGCCCAGGCCTAGGTTATGAAACCCAGTTGGCATTTAATTGACCTAACAACAAATTGCTCGATTTAATTTGCTTACTCAATCCAATAAAGGAGAAACAAGAAAACCCATCTAATTAAAAACATTGATCCATAGAAACTGGCAACTCCACAGGCCTGGCTGGAAGTTAGCACTAAAGCAAACTTGAGTGATGCAAGGGTATGAGTTAAGATAAGACAAATCTATCATCTGCCTGCACCCTAGGAGGGCTGAAGAAAGCCTGAGAAACTCCTGTCTTAAAGTAGGTGGGAAACTGAGCCCAAAAGGGAAAGTCATTTATTCAGTTCAACCAGTGAGGCCGAGTTAACTCCAGTATTTGTGGAGCCCGAGACAGTTGGGTTCATGCTCCACTGCAGCCCTCCCATAAGGCCACACCCTGGGGCCCTTGGCCTTGTTTTTCAATGTTCTTTCTCAGCTGGCTTCTGGGACTCTAGCACCCTATCCTGCTGGCCCAGCAAGCTCCTCTGCATCCTTTAAAATCCAGGGACAAATCTGTCCTCAGGAGGCAAAACAGCAGCTTGCTCAGAAAGACCCACTTAACCCTGCCCAGTTGGAGTCATGTGAGTATACAGACAGGTCAAAGTGTCAGGAAACCGCAGAGCCTCACCAAGTCTGGGGAAGCCAAGGAAAGATGGTTCTATTGAATACAAACATAATGTCCTCTTCCTCAACTTCCCTACTGTGCTATGTCCTGGGTTTCCAGGAGTAGAAATTTCCAAGTCCTCAGAAAGTGGGAGTGGAACAGAATCTAGCTTAGGTTCCTGGCTCGCAGGCCAATATTCCTCCAAGTCCTCCAGAAGCATGGCCTTGGTCCCATCCACAGCACTGAGCCCCTCTGGACCTGTGCTTAGCAAACCTTTTATCTAGAAATACATCTTCATCACCCTCCCCAAGCTAGAGTTGGTTTGGTGTTGGCCCCTAAATCAGGGCTAGATTATCCTTCCAGGAAAATGTCTGCTTCAGAGAGAAGCAAAACCCTGCCAGGGGGAAGGTGACCTGCAACTGAGCCCACAGCCAGTATGGCACACCATCCCTCCCACTGGGAGCAGATGGCACCCCATGCCTGCTACCCCAGCTACCTGTTCAGTTTGGGGAGCTCTGTCTTCAGCAGAGCCTTATAGGGACCAAGTCCACCCACACACACACACACTTTCCCCAAAAGTAGCTTTGGCTACAGGCAGGCAGGATGAATGTCACACAAATACAGATGAACCCTGGGGACAGGTACTATACACTTGCTTATAGGGGATCAAAGAAGGTTTCAGGAGGGAGGTGACATTAGAGATGACTTTGAAGGATGAGAGGAATGTTGTAGGCAGAGGTGTAAGTGTAAACCGAGTTCCCTGTGGGATGGCTCCGGGTGAATTATGGAACATCCAAGGAGTTGTGCATGGCTGCAGCACACCCTGCAGGGCTATGAGGATGGCCAGAGTGTGTGCGGTCTAATCCATCAGAGAGAAGGGAGAAAGCCAGCCCCCAAGGAGTTCCCAGCATTCAGCATTTAAAGAACACTGTGATGTGCCAGCAGTTGCTCTAGATGCTGGGGATGCAGTGGGGAACCAGCAGAAATGTCTACCTCAGGGTGCCGACATTCTAATGGGGGAAACAGACATGAATAAACAAGGTGATTGCAGGGGCTGATACATGTATAAGGCAAACCGGACAGGGCAGTGAGATGGAGCATGGCTGAGGGGCTGGGGTGGCTTGCACTGTGAGTCTTGATGACAAGAAGCCCACCACCGCCACCACCGGGCCCAGAGGAAGAGGCAGGAAGAAGCTGGAACTGAGAGGAGGGAGACCAGAGGGCCTGGGGTGGGAGAAGCAGAAGAGAGAAAGTGGCCGGATACCCTGGTGGGAGCTGCACAAGCAAAACCTGGAGACCATGGCCTGAGTCTGGAAGCCAAGGACAAGTTGTAAGCAGGGGAGCAATGGGATGCGACTTCCCACACAGGCCTAGTGGAGAATGGCTTGCAGAGGGCGACTGCAGCTGTCCAGGAGCCAGCCGGTGGTGACCTGGCCCAGGGCATGCAGTAGAGGTGGGCAAGGAATACCATTCTGACTGTGCTGTGAAAGCGAAGCACAGGCCGTGTCCCGGCCGACCAGATGTGGCAGATGAAGAGAGGAATCCAGGATGACTCTCGGAGTTGGCCTGAGCAAGGAGAAGGACAGATGGGCCATTTCCAGCATGGGGGAGGTGAGCAGGTTTGCGAGAAGAGCAACCAAGAGGGTGGTTGTGGGGATGTTACTTGTGAAATACCATGATGGCGTCAGTGGGCATTGGGACATACATACACTGTCATCTGTGTGCTGCCTTCATGTGCCATCAGAGCAATGGTTTACAACATTTTCCTTAAATCAACTTTAAATAGGCTGATTGTTTTCTTTAGCTCCATGCAAGCAATCTTATATACAACATCAAGGGATTTGCAGACTATTAGTATTTTTTTCTGAATGCACATTAAAATAGTACTGATAACCATGGTGTCGAAGTCCCCTTGCAATTCAACCCTGACATTCCCTCCTTCCCCAACCTCCAGCAGAGTCTGCACCTAGCATGCAGACTGGGACTAGGGGACTGGTCTTGACACCCAGGAACCTCTGAGGGCATTCGAAGGGACCACAGCAGGACATTGTGAGAGAGAGACCTGGTCCAACAGCTATCCAAGGCCCTGGGGACAGCCACCTAACCCCTTCAGCAGGCCCTGTTCAGTCCTCTGCTTGGTGGAGGGTGAGGGGGGCATTGCACAGTAGAGCCCACCACCCTTTCCTGAGGTCCACGCGCCCTCTGGTGGTCGGGTTCCCCATCTCTGTGCATTGGGGGCTTCTTTGTTTCCAGGCTAAACAGAAGAGGGAGACCCTCTGCCTTGGCCTCCCCCTAAAGGGAGGGGACTAGTGATCAGACTAGCTTTAAGCTCCAGACCAGGAACAGATAAATGCTGCTGAGGCTGGAACTCAGGCTGGGCCGGACAGGGGTGGCAGTCTGCAAGCCAAGCAGGGGCCACCAAGGGTCAGATACAAAGGAGAGGAGGAGTGGTGGGCAGGATCAGGGGCTTTATTTTCCATAGAAGGTCACCAGTGCGGAGAAAAGCAAACTGAGGGCCATATTCAAATAGAGCAATTTACCTTTAATGAGTATTTTCACAGGAAAATAAAAAAAAAATTCCAATTGTAAACATTTTTACATTAAGAACAGGGAACAGCTCACTACAAATTGTGACTGTAAACATTGTACTGTAAATGCTTTGTAGTTTTCCCTCAATAAAAAAAAAAAAAAACATGAGCTGACAACCTTGTCAGGTAGGCTGCTCCTTAGGATGCCCACATACGTCTTCTCTAGTTAATCTGTC
The DNA here is from genome assembly GCA_963574885.1 of Lepilemur ruficaudatus. Lineage (NCBI taxonomy): Eukaryota > Metazoa > Chordata > Mammalia > Primates > Lepilemuridae > Lepilemur > Lepilemur ruficaudatus. The sequence continues at coordinate 16,263 of CAUYRT010044175.1, forward strand.
TGCTTTCCCAGAAACAATTGCTTATTCCCAAACCTATCTGTGCAGTTGTACTTGCTTTTGTAATTATGTGATTCAATTATTAATAAACCAATAAAATAGGATTGTGAAAAAAAAAAGAACAGGGAACATCAGGCTGTGCTGAATAAATACAACACATAATGGAAATTGTACTTCAGTTCTTATATTGCAGCCAGTTACAGGAGAGAGGCAGGGGCGAGGGCCAGTGACAGACAAGAGAGAGTCATGCTCTTGCAGAGAGAGCAACCCGAGGTGGGGGAGGTGGGGGCTGGCCAGAGACCCAGACACAGGAGCGCACACACACACACACACACACACACACACACAAACGGACAAGCTGCGCAGATGGTATTCGTATGCCATTCCTTCATCCTTTTCTCAATGAACAAACTGTGTTTAGATGAAAAAAAGAGATTAATTGCTAAACAGATACTTGCAGATCAGTGTACAAGGAATCTCTCATAGAAAGCTGCAGTGGAGCTCAGAGATGGAACCTGTGGACCTGATCTCAAAGGAAGAAAAGGCAGAAAATGATGATCCAGGGCATGAGAAAAGTCCTGAAAGCTTAAGAGAACATAAACAGTTGAGGCACAGTAAAAAGCTGTGGGAGATTGGACCCAATCTGGAGAAAAGGAAGCTGGGGAGAGGGTGGGAGCTGAGACCTGAAGTCTGTGTCTTCAACCAGTGGGCTGCCCGTGTGATCCAGAAAAGCCACCTGCTTTGCCCTGGGGAGAACCAGATTCAAGACACAATGTCCATCTCATGCTGTGGGCTGGAAATTGGGCAGCTGTTGGAGCTAAACTGAAGGTGAATCAGACTCCAGGGAGAAACACTGCAGATTTCTTGCTAAAACCAAGACAAAAAAAATTGTAATGCTGTCATCCCCTGCCTCTGGCCACAGTAACATTTCAGGGCTGCAAAAGTAACATCTCACCCAGGTTCCAACACATGATGAAAACTTAAATTCTCAGTGCAGGCTTAGCAATGAGCATCTTGGCAAGTGGTAGATTGGGTCTTCAAAGACTTCTCCTTCTCTTGGAAGGAGGGACTTAAGAGCCTTTTCTTCCAGCCTAGTGCCCAAAGGGAGAGTAGACACAAAGATCTGTCCCACCATGAACGCTATCTCCCTATTGCTGCCACTCTCAAAGACCAGGACCTCTAGGTGAGTCTTCTCCTGGTTAAGATTTATTACTGTAAGGTAGAGAAAGGTGAAGAAATTACACCAAATTTAAAAGAAGTCTGGCTAGAAGAATGAATTCACATAAAAATGAATGTTGATACCAAAAGCACAGGCAACAAAAACAAAAATAGATAAGTTGGATGACAACAAAATTAAAAAGTGCATATCAAAGGACACAATCAACAGAGCAAAAAGGCAACCTAGGGAAAGGAGGAAAATATTTTCAAATCATATCTGATAAAGGCTTAATATACCAGAATATAAAAAGAACTTCTACAACTTAGCAACCAGATCAGAAAATGACCAAAGAACTTGAATAGACATTTCTCCAAAGAAGATATACAAACGTCCAACGAGCATGTGGAAATATGCTCAAAATCGCAACTCATTAGATAAATGCAAATCAAAACCACAATAAAATATCACCTCACACCCATGAGGATGGCAACTGTCCAAAAACAGAAAATAATGAATGTTGGTGAGGACGTGGAGACATTGGAGCCCTGGTGCACTGTTGCTGGGAATGTAAATTTGTGTCATCACTGTAGAAAAGAGAATGGAGGTTCCTCAAAAACTTAAAAATAGACCTACCATACTATCCAGCAATTCCACTACTGGGTACATATCCAAAGGAAATGAAAACAAGGTCTCAAAGAGATATTTGCACACCCATGTTTATAGCAGAAATATTCACAATTGCCAAATGGTAGAAATAACCCAAGTGTTCATCAATAGATAAATGGATAAACAAAATGTGGTCTGTCCATGTAATGGAACACTATTCAGACTCAAACAATGAAGGAAATTCTGACACATGATACAACATGGATGAATCTTGAAAATACTATGCTAAGTGAAATAAGCCAGGCACAAAGGAAAAATACTGTGTGATTCCACATAGGTGAGGTACCTACACTAGACAAATTCATAGAAATAAAGTAGAATGGTGATTTCTGGGGGCTAGGGGGAGGGAAGAATGGGGAGTTCTTTAATGGTGACAGTTCTCATTTTGCAAGATGAAAAAATTCTAAAAACTGGTGTCAGAACAATTTGAGTATACTTAATGCTATTGAACTGTACACTTAAAATGGTTACAATGGTAAATGTTATTTGTATTTTACCACAATAAATAAGTAGTGTGCACTCACAGGAAGGCATCTGAGTCTGCACTTAGATTTTCTTGCCCACTAATTTGCTTTCGGGCTCCTGACCATCTTGTGATGTCTGCTCAAGTGTCTGCTGGTCCAGGACATCCTCCCCAAGTCCCCAGGCAGAAGAACCAATGTTTCTGTAAAGACACAGCTGCTGGCAGGTGGAAGCATAAGAGTTTCGGTCAGTTCTGTTTGTTTGTTCATTCATTCATTTATTCATTCCTGTGTTCACTTACTCCTGCAATGAATAAATATTCTCTGAATGTCTCCTCTCTGCCAGACATGTCACTGAGGCTGCAAACACACCAGAGAGGGAGATTGTCTTGGCCTTTCCCTCAAAGAGCCCACAATCTGGTGGGGAAACCAGATCCATCAAAACTGACCACACAGTGTAAGGGCTAGAACAGAGAGGCTCTTGAGCACTGTGGGAGCCTCGAGAGGGAGTGATTGGCTGCCTAGTAGGGGAACAGTTGTAGGCAAGGGGGCCTTCCCTGAGGAGGTGGTACGTGAGCTAAGCCCTGAAGACTACAGGGTTTAGGCAGGCAAGGGAAGATGGCAGAGTGTATTTCAGATGGAAAGATTTCTGAATGGGATTGGAGGGGGACAAAAACCAGAAAATAACAAGTGTTGGTGAGGCTGTAGAGAAATTGGAACCCTTGTTCACTGTTTATGGAAATGTAGAATGGTACAGCCACTGTGGAAAACAGTGTGGAAATTCATCAGAAATTTAAAAATAGAACTACCGTATGATCCAACAATTCCACTTCTGGGTATTTACCTAAGAAATTGAAAGCAAGATCTCAAAGAGATGTTTGTACACCCATGTATGCAGTAGGCCCTTCATATCCTCAGTTTTCACATCCTCGGGTTCAATCAACTGAGGGATGAAAATATTCAGAAAAAAAAAATAATACAACAATAAAAAATGCAAATAAAAGGCAATACAGTATAACAACTATTTACATAACATTCTCATTGTATTAGGTATTAAAGTGATCTAGAGATGATTTAAAGTATGCAGGAGGATGTGTAGGTTATATGCAAATGCTACACCATTTTATATCAGAGACTTCAGCAGCCACAGATTTTGGTATCCACAGGGGGTCCTAGAACCAATCCCTTGGGGACATCGAGGGACAACTGTATGGGGAAAAGAGAGGGATTAATGGAGGGAGGTAGAGAATGTGAATAGCAGAGTTGCACACTAACCACAGATAGTTCAAAGGAATTTATTACCGTGTAGGTGTCTCTAATGTCTACGTTAACTTGAGGAGTCTCCTGCCTACCAGCAGCCTTCAGAGTCTCTTAGGAGATGCTCTGCATAGAGGAGCGATGGTCAGAGCTGCCGGGGCGCCTCTTTCTCTAGGAGGATTGCTAGTTGCCCTGCTCCGGAATGGACCAGAAGCCAGGAGCATCCCCATCTCCCTGGCCCAGAGAAGCTGAGACCCTACTTCGGGCTGGCAGAGCAAGAATTTGAGTGTCTGAAAGGGAGGGACAGCCCTGAGTGAGCACACTCCTACCCACCCCCCTCCACCATCACATATCTTGGCCTGCCTTGGGAGACAAACACTGGGTACCTGGACTAAATGTCTGTAGCCAGTGCTCAAACTACCTATATATGCAGAGAAATGGGAGCATTCAGAACACATGCTAGAAAAAGTGGGGGCCAGAACCAAGTGGGGAGTGGCTAGGTGCAAAGGGGCCAGATAGCAGGGTGTGCTGTGGCAGGGTGCACACGGATCTGCAGATGCACTTCTTTCGAGCAGATGGTTGTCCAGGCCTCCAGTCCTAGGACAGACTCCTGGAAGACAGTCCAGCTGCTCTCCTCTTCCTTCCTCAGACTTGGGCAGGCTGAAGCCAGCCCAACACAGTCTGCACTGTCTACAAGCTTGGCTTTTAGCTAGACTGGAAGAGGGACTCCTGGATGTCAGAGAGGCTTCGGGAAGCATTCAGGGAACATGAGGGTAATGCACAGAAACCTGGAGATCTATACAGCTTTTCTAGCTCCTGGGGTGAAGGTCAAGATCGGAGAGGCAGTTGGGCCCCACTCCTTATGGCTTCTCCTCGGCAGCTGGCTCGGGGCTGTTCATTCCGTCTGACAGGTAGTCATCCTCATTGTTCTGCTTCATTTTGGTCTCCAGGACTGTGATGCGCTGCTTGAGCTTCTGCTGGGCCCCAGTGTACTCAGCCAGCAGGCGGCCAAAGCGTGTGTACAAGGTTTCCATGTTGGTCTCCAGCTGCTCCAGCTTCTCCTGCACATCCACCTCCATGCTGGTTGCTACCTCATTCTCGTCCAGCAGCCCCTCCTTCATCAGGATCTCCCGACCCCTCTCCTCCAAGACCTTCTTGGCATCTGGATACTCAGTCACAGCTTCCATAAGATCATCCTTGGACAGGCAGAAGAGGTCTGAGTAGCCCAGGCTGCGGATATTGGCTGTGCGTCTATTGCCCATTTTGCTGCCCTTAATGTTAAGGATACTGATCTCCCCAAAGCAGCTCCCGGCTGAGAGCAGGGCATACTGAGTCACACCATCATCAGCCACCACTGCCAACTTGCCCTCCTTAATTATGTACATCTCCTTGCCAATGTCCCCTTTGCGGCAAATGTAATCTCCAGGGCTAAAGACCTGAGGGCGGAGCTTCAGCACTAGCTCCACCAGCAGGCCAGCCTCACAGTCATGGAAGATGCGCACTTTCTTGAGTGTGGACAGGTGGACGTTGATGGCTATCTCAGCCCTGAGCTTGGCTGGCAAGTTCTTGAGAACTTCCCGCTCATCCACAGTCTTCTTATTAGTCCACAAGTAGTCAAACCACTTAATGACCTTGGCTTCCATCTCTTTGCTGACCTTGTGGAACTGCATGTAGTGTTTGACGGCATCGATCCTGGCCTGAAACTCTGCCCGGGTGGCATTCATGTTGGAGATCATGGAGCCTACATTTCCCACAATGGTAGCAAAGATGAGGACACCAATCAGGAAGTCAAAGATGACAAATAGGAACTCTTCATCCTTTACAGGGGGTGGTGTCTCCCCAATGGTAGTGAGGGTCAGCGTGGACCAGTAAAGGCAGTAGATATATTCCCTAGCCAGGTAGCCATACTCAGGGTCAGTGATATTGGGGTAAACCCAGGTGTCAACCCCAAAGCCTATGGACTTTGAGATGGCATAATAGATGCAGGCATTCCAGTGGATGATAACCAAGATGTAGAAGACCAAGTTGCTGATGCGGAAAATGTTGGGGTAGCTGGTGCGTGTCTCAGTGCGGTCAAAGAACTCAAACATTCGGGCAAAGTGTAGCAGGCGGTTGAAGCGCACCTCGGGGCTATGGATGCCCACAGCAAAATAGATCAGGTCTGTGGGAATGATGGAAACCACATCCAGCTTGAACTGCAATGTGTGGATGTAGTTGTCCTGCAGTTTCTTGGAGTCTTTGACCAGCAGCCCCTGCTCCAGGAAACCTAGTAGAGATGCAAGCCAGCACATCACCTCTGCCCTCAGACCTGTCCCACTCTGTACAGTAATGATCATCAAGGAAAAAACTGCCCACTCACCCCTCCTTCCCAAGGAGGGATAGAGCTCATATGGCAGGGCTGGCCAGAAGGAACCTAAGAGACAATCCCCAGATCCAAACCTCTCTAAGCATGTGGGACCATGAAGTTCAAAGAAGGGCAGTCACCTACCAGGGTCTCAGGCAAGCAGTTGAGTCCAACATCGTGTCCAGAGGGCTTCCTGAAAATGTGGACTCAGGCCTTTGGACTTATGGGTTATGCTACTGCCTGCTCATTCCAGTTGCTCACTGACCTGTGCGCAATCGGATGACGAGGTCTGCGATGTAGACCACATCGGAGAAGTAGTCCAACACCAGCCATACCAGGTAGTAGTTTTTCTGTAGGTCATTGAAGCAGGCTCTACAGGAGGACAGGGCTGTGCTTCACCTTCAAAGCCAGCCAAGGTCCTCTGGAGGCCCCAGACTGAGTGGCCGCTGTGTACAGGGCTTGGCATGGCCGCCAGGGGCACTGTTGAGTCACAGCCAGCCTGGTGCCAAGGAGACACTGACAAGGAACTTCTACCCCGACCTTTATCTTTACATAGACATCACCACTGACCATTACTTTTGTGTCTAGCCCACTGGACTGTGAGCTCCAGGAAGGCAGAGATCTCTTAGTCATTACTCATGCCCCATGCCTAGCTCAGGGCACAAGGATTGCAGTGCTCAGTGGGTGTGAGTTAAATGAATGAATAAGTCATTGGAAGAACAAACTACAGTGCACAACTGAATCACTTCCATGCTCATCTCCTCAGCATACGCCTATTGAGCACCCAACACACAGCACCGGCGAGTCCAGGTGAGAGAGGGTGTAGTGGGAATGAAGAAAGTTTGGAGGCTGCAGGAGCTTCTTAGAAGGAATGGACAGGATTTGGCGACCGAGTAGGGAGGGGCCTAGGGAGAGGGCAGAGTCGGGATGATGGTCCAGTGAGTGTACGGTCAAAGGGAGGAGCGGTTAATTCTGACTACTCAGTCACGATTAGAATCAAATTCCAGCTCCCTTCCACTCCCACAGAGGCTTTCCCACAGCCCCCAGCACACCAGCACTCTGCTTACTATATCTTCCCCAGCGCTCAACAGGTGCTCAGTCAGACCCTTGCTGAATGAATGACTGAGTGGAGTTGGGGATGTTGTCAGGCAAAGCTGCTTGTAGAGAGTGGCTTTTGAACTGAGCTTGCTGGGAGAAGACTCTCCATGGGTTGAACATGGGGAAAGGGAATTTTCTCTTGAGGAAGCAGCATGTTCTGATCCAAGAGTAGTGAGTGTGGGGGCGGGGTGTGTCCAGAAAGTGGAGAGAGAGAGAAGGCCAGGTCCAGAGGGCCTTGAAGGCCATGCTCAGGGCTTGAACTTCATCCTGTGGATAATGGGGAGCCATTGACAGGTTTACGAGGAGAGAGTGGCATAATCAAATCTCAGTTTTTAGCCATGGTGTCACATTAAATTGGGGGAGGGTTGGGTCTAATAGGACGGATGGAGGTGTCATTGGCAGCCAGGGAAGGAGGGCTGAGCTGGGGTAAACTTTGTATCAACAGCTGGGACTGGTGTGCTCTCAACACAAGGGCCTGCGTACTGGGCTGCTTTGGCCACTCCCTCCCAGCCCCTGCCTGCTCACCTGGCCACCAGCAGGCACCAGTTGTAGAGGACAGGCATGGCGATGACAAACAGCCAGCGGTAATACCAATCCCCAGCCGGGTCCAAAACAAATATTTCAAACTTCTTCCTGAGGAGACAGACAGAGGCCAGGCTTAGGGATCAGGTCCTCCCCCCAGTGTGGCAGCACCCCAGACCCTGGAGGACAAGAGTCTCCAAGAAAGCACTGCCTAAGAGGATGTATGGGGTGAAGGTGAGTTGTTCAGGGACCCACAAGCTGTTGCCAGGCCTCTGACTGAAGCTCAGATGGGGGAGAGACACCCCTTGGCCCGTTCTGACCCTAGCTAGGCCCATTGGCCCCTGTGCACTATAGAGGGCATGCCGGGGACAGAGCTTTCAGTACGGACGGGCATGGGGAGGGATCTCCACAGGGCAGTAGGGAGGGCACAGAGGAACTCCAGGCAAGTAAACACCGTGTGGTTCCTGCCTGCCCCCAGCTCCATTTCTGGCCTCCAGCCTCCAAATCACTTTCCCACATGCTGACTCCTGCCTTGGCAAGGGTCCTTTTCCTCCACTGGCCAGAGGTGGGGAATGTCGGTTTGGCCAGACATTTGCAGTTGCCTACACATTCCTCAAAGGACAGACCCTCCAGCTCTGCCTTGTCTTCCCTCCCCGCACTCTCCTGCTCCATCATCCGGGCCTTGCCCACCAGCCCCCTCTGCACCACCCCCACCACCGCCCCACATGACCTCTTCAAGACCCCCTTCCTCCCATATCAGAGGGAGCTAGGAAGGACATGCCCTCCAGAGCGCTCTGTGAGCTCGCCCCCTTGGCATTCCCTGACTGCTGCAGCTAGACCGCATTTGGGAACAGCAAGAGGACATCTAGCAAGGGGCAGCTAAGGGGAGAAAAGCCACTGGAGGCTCCCATGGTAAGTAGGCACTGAATGTTAGAGAGGCTGTGTCGGGGACAATGCAAATGTGCTGGAGTTGAAAACATAGCAGGTCACCCCTGCCCATCACTTTCCCCAATATTGTAGGGCTCGGCATAGCCCCTGGCCCACCCCTGGTCCGCAGTGACATTAGAAACTCCACCAAGCCCTCCCATCGCATGCTTGGGGGCCCTTTCACCCCACAGGCTGGACAACTGTACTTGGTGTCCTTGCCCTCGCTGTCCTTGTCGCCTTTGCCGTCTCCCTGCTGTGTTGTCACAGTCTGGAGCTCAGGCCCACGGAAACGCTCAAGGAACGAGTCAGGCCTAGGTTCCTCCTCTCGAAAATTCTTGTTGGCCCACTCTCTGATGACTCTCACCAGGCGGACAATCCTAGAGGTGTGAGAGAAGAACCATGAGCCCAGCGGAGACCCTCTGTTCAGTCTGCTGAGGGAGACAGAAGACGGGCAGGGAAACCTGGAAACAGGGCAGGCCATGAGTCCCCGTGTGCTAGAAGCTGAGACACAGGCCAGCACTGAGGGCAGAGGGCTGGGGCTTAGGCATGACCCTGAATGCAGCCCAAAAGGAGAGGTTGTCCTGTAAAGGCTCCTGTGGGAGGTGTCATCTCAGTTGATGGTGAAGAGCAAATAGGAGGCCTCCAGGGCAGGATGCAGGCTGTGTTAAGGCAAGACCAGCCAGGAATGAAGCCTGTCCCAGACTTCCTGATTTCCTCATGAGACCTGCGACTCTGGGATGGAGACCTCGGACCCTCTTCCTAGACCCCTCTGCTGGGAAGGATATCTCCCCCAGTGCGGAGACAGTCAAGTATGACTGGCCACTATGAGCTCTCCTCCCAGGAGCCTTAGCGGCTGCTCAAGCATCAGGAACAAGGAGAGTTAAGTTTGGCTGGCACTGATAGTGCTCCCTGGAGGTCTCAGAGGACAGGCCAAGTGGGACTGAGAACAAGAGGGCCACAGTAGCTATCCTGACAGGCCCCATGTGCAGGAGTGGGGGAGCAACAGGGCAGTGGTAGGACCCACCTGCGGAAGCCACCCCTCCCCCGCTGTGGGGAATCCATGTCTGCCAGCCGCTGCAGTTCTGAGGAGGTGTCATCATCAGCCGCAGACTGTGGCCTACAGAGGAAAGAGCAGAGTTGACCCAGGGTTCTCTGGACATGCCATGTCTCTCCTCCTGGCACATGCCTAGAAATCCCATGATCCTCTTAAGAGGTTGTCTTAGAGCCAAGGATTACTTGCTCTGTGACAACAAGGCAGAGCTGGGAAGAAGTAGCAGACTCTGGACCATTCCTGAAACCACACAGCCTCAGTGGACCCACCTGCTGCCGGTCCTGTGGTCATCTTTGCCATTGGCCTTAATGGCAGGGCGTGCATGATGGTTGTGGTTATTGGCTGGGGAGCTCTTCACACCGTTGGATTTTTCGGTCATCCTTCATGTACGATCAGGACCCTTACCTGCCAGGGAGAGGTCCAAGAAGAAGGTGACAGAGGACCCTGACACTCATGGAGGGCAGGACAGCTACAAGTGGGCAGGGTGGGCTCGAACCCGGGCCCATCTGGCAAGCTTCAGCATCCCCAGGTGCTGCTCTGGCCATGCAGGGCAGTGGGATTCAGCATTGCCCAAGTACCAGGCTCCAAGTACCAAGAAAATCATGGTACTCCCACCACCCTGATAAGTAATTTAAAATGAAAACAGCACTAAACTATAAAATGTGTTTTTTTTTTCTTTTTCTCTAGTGGATTTTTTTTGCCATATGGACTATCAAAGCTAAAACAAAACAAGAAAAACAAAACAAACACAAACTGTTTAACCCATCTTCCAGCACCCTGGCTTTGCAGACGTCTGGCACATGCTTAAGCAGCTGAGCACCTCTAAACCAGCCCCTGCCAAACCCAGGGCCCGCAAGAGGAGATGCATGTCCCTGGCCCAGGGCAGTGTCCCTCCCAGCTGAGGAGCATGAGTTCTGGGGTGGTCTCCGGTGACGAGGACCAGAGGGCTGGGCGGGGTGGGGGTAGGAAGCAGCCTGTGCATGTGCCAGACGTCTGCAAAGCAAAGGCACAGGAAGATGGCTGAAACAGGCTGTGTGTGTGCGTTTTGTTTTGTTTTGAGGGAGGGCAAGGGTGTGGAACTATTTAGGAAGGACAACGGGTGGGACTCAGAGATGGATTGGGTGTAGGAAGCAAGGGAGAGGAAGTGGCAAGTGAGTGGGATCACAGGGGAGAGGGGACAGAGTGAGGGGCCAGGGCAGAGCCGTGGAGAACCCCAACAATTAAGAGTTGTGCACAAAACAGACTGAGAAGGAACAGGCCAGGAGATAACAATCTCGAAGAGAGACAGGAGATTGTGTCCCACGGTGTTCCTTTCTTGCCACAGTCAGAGAGGCTGTGGTGGGAGACATTGGGGCAGCTCTTCCTTGCCGCGGCTGGTCAGCATGCCCCACCAGGTGTGGCCAGAAATGGTCGGCACAACCCCAGATTGCCTACTGCTGGGTACACAGCCCTGAAGCTGTTCCAGAGCCTGCCTGCCCAGCTTGTCCCAGCTTCTGAAGCTGTCACTATGGCGATGGCAGACACGTCAAGCAGCCTCAGAGCTGCTCGCCTGGTGCTCTCTGTGGGGCGATGGCAGCAGAATGCTAATGAGGGCACCTGAGGGAAAGGAACCAGCATCTCTGAGTCCCTGCTTGGACCCTGGAGGCAGCAGACCATGGAGACAGAAATTTCCAGGCAATGCAAACAAATCTGGAGCCACTCGCACTGATCAGTTTCAGGGCTGGCCTCCTGGAGAAGGGGGTGTTGAAGCTAATGGGGCACATCACAAGTTTATGCCTCTCATTCCCCCGGCCATGAGCCCTGCTCCTACTCTGCCCGGAACACGCCCTTCCCTCAGCCCAGCTGCGTGCACTGCTGCTCCGCCACACACTCCCCACTTCATTACATCTGCCCCTCAGGCTGCTTGCCCAGAACACGGCAGTTAGGCTGGTGGTTCTCATGTTCACACCCTGTACAAAAAACCTCATCCAGTCCCAAGGCCCTAGTCACCACCATGTCCCAAATCAAGCTCCCATCCCAGGCTCCTCTCCCGAGCTCCCCACCTGTATCTCAACTGCCTGCCGGACATCTTCTCCTTTGAGAAACTTCAAACTCTCAAACCCAACACAGCTAAAACCAAGCTTGACACCTTCACCTACAAATTGGCTTCTCCTCCTATTTACAGACCTCTGAAACAGGCCTGCCCTCTTTCCAGTCACCTAAGCAGGAAACCTGGTTGTCAACCATAACACCTTCTTTCCTGCATCACATCCAAGAAGCCTCTGTCCTGAGTTCATTGATGCCCCCGCAGAGTGTCAAAGGCCTGTCCAACCATTGCCCTCCACCCCCAAGGCCCTGACCTGGTCTCAAGCCTCCACCATGGCACTCCAGGCCCATTTGCAGCCAATTCTGGCTGGCCCAGCACCCACTGGGGTTTGGACTGAGGGGCGCGTGGACACTGTCAGCATTTACATGAGAGTTGAGGCTCTCAGGAGGGATGAGCCCAACCCCATACCATGAGAGCGGAGAAGAGGGCTGAGGGTACAGCTCTGAAGAGCTGCAGCCCTGGAAGATAGTCCAAGGGCTGAGCGAGGGGTATGAGAACCTTGAGGAGGGAGTCTCAAGCAAGGCAGGGTTTGGGAAGGGAGCCCAAGTCAGGAAGGTAAGGGCAGCCTGGAAAGCCTGGCACTTGTTTCCCTAGGAGGACAGCTGGTGACCTTATCAGGAGCAGCATCAAGGAGTGGTGGAAAAGACAGTGTGTTCAACAGGGTTTCAGAGTGAGGAGTAGGAGGTGACAGGCAAGAGATAGGGCATATAACTAACTCCTTCTAGAAGGCTGACTGAGAAAGAAAACAGAGAGATAGAGTGGAAGCTGGAGGAGGATGTGGGGTTGAGACAAATTCTCTGTGTTGCTATTGTTATTCTACATCAACAAGATAAGAAAGCAAGTTTCAAGGTTTTGAGGAGGGATTCAGTAGATAATGAGAATATGTGTGCCCATGAGAAGCTCTAGTAGAGGCTGGAGCCCAAGAAGGATGGCTGTAATGAGTGGGTTCAGGTACCAGAAGAAGAACAGGACGGGGGTTATGGCAACTGAGCGGCAGGCCAGGAGGGAAGGAGGTGATAGACATTTGAGGCGGGTGTAGAGGACAATGAGGGACAGGTGAAGGGATTCGCTCTACAGACTCCAGATAAGGGAAGAAGGAGGGGGTCACAACTTCAGAGCACATGCAGACTTTTCAGGAGGCCAGAAAGTTTGCAATAGTTGCTGCAGGGATGGACAGGGGATACCAAAAAAGCATGACAATGACACTAGGCTTGGCAAGGAAGACAGCAGACCATGTAGTTGCCAAAGAGAATGGAGACGGGCAGGGGATGAACACTGGAGTCTGCAGAGAGGGTGCCTTTCCACCAAAGCAAGGCATGACGATTCTATAAAAAGCCCAAGTTCAGTCACAGTGTACTTCTGGGCTGCTTTTCTCCTTATCCACAAGTTGAGTTGTCAGCTCAATACTTTATTATAGCGTCTCTTGAACCCTGGTTGAAAGCATTTTGAAGACAATTCCTTCAGAGTATGGTTAGAGATATTAAGGTCAGAGAAAAGTGACAAGTTAGTCACACAGCCAAGACTAGAAGTTCCAGTGTAACAGCCCGTGCATTCACTCGGCCACCCCATGCACAGGGCCAAGGTGCTGATTGTGTGCCAGGTCCTGTGCTGGGTGCTCAGGCTAGAGAGAGGAGTCTGGACATCTCTGATCTCAGCGCTGCTCCCAAACTAAAACGGAAGACAGCCAGGAACACAATTCATCCTAAGAGCCACTTCTCTGTTCACACTCCATTCTGTTTTCTCAGCAGCATCTGACACAGCTTATCACTCCCTCCCTGAGATAATGTGTTATACACCCCTTGTTCTCCTCCTACTTCACTGGCCACTTCTTCTCAGTGTGCTTTGAAGAAGCCTCCTCCTTATCCCCAGATCTAAAGATTGGAGTGTCCCAAACTCAGTCCTTCAATGGACCCAGTGTCTTTTCTTTCTTCATAACTTCCTCCTCCAGTCTCCTGTGTGCTGATGACTTGAAAACTTCTAACACCAGTCCAGCCTCTCTCCCAAACTCCAGTTTGCTTCTGGATAATCACTTAGATTTTGAATAGACATCTCAGGCTCAATATGTCCAAAACTAAGCTCTTGGTCTTCCCCTCCAAACCACATCCTCCCATATTCATCTGCATCTCAGTAAAGGCAATGCCATTGTCCCAGTTACTCAAGTCAAAAACCTGAACATCATCCTTGTCTCATTTTTCTTTCATACCCAGGCACTCTCCACATATGCAATTCATGTGGGCTCTACCTTCAAAACACTCCCTGTATCCAATCACTTCTCACTTTCCCTACAATTACCACACTCATATAGGATACCACCTTTTCTCAGTGCCTGGCACATAGTAAGTATTCAGCAAATAAGTTTTAAATGAATAGTCTATAATGGTCCCTGAACTTTATTCCCCCTCTCTCTACTTCCATTGCTCAGCTCAGGTCCCTGCTATCTCAGTTAGTTGATTTTAAAGAAACATATGACACTTCTCCTCTAGGCCAAGATGGGGTAACAGGGATGAGATATGCCCTCCAGAATGAAATAACCAAGCTTACAAAAATATATGACACAACATTTTTCAAGACTCTAAACATTAGGCAACAAAGGGCAGTCATCCCTAAGAGACAGGAAACAAATGATGTGAGCCCTGTGACTATCCTAAGTCACTCCCTTGTGAGAGTTTCAAGGCCAGAGCACAGAGAGGGGAAATTCAGGTGGAGCCTGATGGGTTCCCAGGGTTGCAGAGACAGCAGAGAATCCGAGGAGACCAAAGCAGCTAGAGTTTGCAGAACAGAGTATGTAGAGAGCTCTGGAGACCTTTCAAGTATCCGGCTGAGTACTTGCCAGCACACATCAGTGAGGAAGCTATCCCTGGCTGAGGACAGAAGTATCCCCCCAAATTATACATTGCAGCCTTCAGCTCTCACTCAGGGTCTGGAATAATGCCTGATGCCACCAGCCAGACTGGAAAACTTAATGATTTGTTCAGTATTGGGTAAAGTACCCAGAGGGGCTTGCCTCAGCAGTGAGGAATAGTTTAGTCCTTAGACTGAGCACTGTTCTGGTCCTACTTAAAAATCTTAAAAACAAGACTCAAAAGTATCAAAACTCTTTCCAAGTAACTTAACTGCATCCCAGAACAAGGCTCAAGAATGTTTTTAGAAATACAAAAATATCCAGCATCCAACAAGGTAAAATACACAATGTGTGACATCCACTGAAAAATTACCAGGTATGTGAATAAGTTCTCCACAATTCCTCTTAATCTCCACGATTAAGAGGAAACAACCTATTAATCGAAATAAACCCAGAATAGACAGATAAAGAAGTAGCAAAAAAGGACATTAAAACAGTTAATACCACTGTATTCCATATATTCAAAAAATTAAGCAGCAGCATGTAATATATAAAAACACCCATATCAAACTTCTAAAGATGAAAACTACAATTTTTGAGATGAAAAATACGTTGTATGGGATTAACAGAGGATCAGATTCGCAGAAGAAGAGATTAGTGAATTTACAGACAGCACAATAACACCATCCAAAATGAAGCACAGAGAGAAAAGAGAAGCAATTAAAAAAAAAAAGCATCAGCGAGCTGTGGGACAACATCACACATGAAGAAAACTACACCAAGGCCATTATTATCGAATTGCCTAAACCCTTTGATAACAAGAAAGTCTTATCAGTAGCTAGAGAAATAAGACAATTGTGCCCTGAGTCACAAAAGTAATGCTGGCATCTACTGTGCAGTAACAAAGGTAAGGGTGACAGCAAGACTTCTCTGCTGAGCTGCAGGCTTTCCCTCCAGCTTCCAAGAGGACATTGTTTTCTGGCTGCCCGTGGACAGCTACAGCTCATCTTGTCCCAAGCCACACCAATGCATGACCACCATCAGCCCTTTAACAGACTGCTGGCCTTCGGGGTGGCCAGGCACTCCAACTTCTCCCTGAAGAGCATGCCCAGGCTCATTCTCTCTGTCCACGGCTTCTTGCCAAGTTTCCCCGGTCCTGGGGTGAAACCTGTGTCCAGACTACACCACCTTCTTGTCAGCACCCCTGCACTAGAGTGTGTGCTGCTTGAGGGCAGGCATCAGTGTCTGCGTGGTTAGGCACTGCATCCCTACATGGCACTGGACTGGCTCCTGGAGAGCACCACATACACACTGGTGGAAGGGAGGAAGAAAAGGAGGGAGAGAGGGAAGAAGGCATTATAAAAGCTAGAGCTTGGAGAGGTTCTGAGGAATCTCAGAAGAAACAGCTCAGAAAAGGGAACTGCTCCAGTGGGTCTTCCCAGGGGGCTCATGAAACCCTCTAGGTAACCAGATGTCCCAGTTTCTAGTTCAGTCCAGCCCATCCTTGATGGAAAAGCAGAAAAAAATCAATAAGGGTTTAAAAAATTCACTCAATATAATTAGAACACTTGATCTAGTTAAAGGAGAAAAAAAATTACATGATCAGCTCAATTGGCATTGAAAAAGAATTGGACAAAATTCAGAACCTGCTTACTTAAAAAAAATGCTTAGAAAATTAGAATAGAAAGGACTTTCCTTAACCTCCTAAAAGATATATATATATATGTATATATATATATGTATAATCATAGTGAATATTGAAAAAATTGTTTTCTTTTTTCCTGGGATTAGGAATTTTTTAAAAGGATGTAAGCTATTACCATTTCTAGACAATACTTAATGTGCTGGGTCTCTCAGCCAGTACAATAAGCAAGAAAAAGGAAATGAAATATGTAAGTACTGGAAATTGAAACAAAATTAAGTAGACTATAGTTAATAATTTATAGCATATTTCAAAATTGCTAAAAGAGAAGATTTGTAGTATTCCCAACACAAAGAAATGATGAATGTTCGAGGTGATAGATACCCCAGTTGCCCAGATTTGATCATTACACATTGTGTGCATGTAACAAAATATCACATGTGCCACATAGATATGTATAATTACTATATACTGATAAAAATATTAATGTAAACAACAAAACTACAATGATGAAACTATAGGAATTTTTTTTTTCTGAGACAGAGTCTCACTCTGTTGCCCGGGCTAGAGTGCCGTGGCTTCATCCTAGTTCACAGCCACCTCAAACTCCTGGGCTCAAGCGATCCTCCTGCCTCAGCCTCCCGAGTAGCTGGGACTACAGGCATGAGCCACCATGCCCGACTAATGTTTTCTATATATTTTTAGTTGGCCAACTATTTTCTTTCTATTTTTAGTGGAGACGGGGTCTCACGCTTGCTCAGGCTGGTCTCGAACTCCTAAGTTCAAGCGATCCTCCTGCCTCGGCCTCTCAGAGTGCTAGGATTATAGACGTGAGCCACTATGATTGGCAGATAGGAAAATGTCTATGTAATACTGGGAAAGGAAGACAATACTGTAAAAACATTGAACATAAAATAGATATTAAAACCAAAGTTAAAAAGAAGACAACTAAAAAAGAATTGACAGAGAAAAGGAAATGGTGGATGTTTTTAGCATAAACAGAGATCTTATAAATCAATATATCAGAAAAATAATCAGTAAAAGCACAAAAATAGAGGTGCAAGGATGTTAGCCACAGAGATGTATACCTTAATGAAAAACTGGAAGCTGTCTGTGTTCACAATTATGGTGAATTAATCAATTAATCAAGTGAACTAAGTCTGTAAGTAGGAATACAATGCAGCCCTTAAAATGGTATTGATATTGTAGAAGATAAATACTTCTTGTCAAGGGAAAATATGACATGGTAAGGAGAAAATAGGTTTCAAATGGAATGTACCATTATGTTATTGAGTGTAGTCTATGCTTGCATGTGTGTTATATATTCACACAGACATACATACACTGTACAAGATGCAATAGATTTTATTTCTCAGTTCTCAGGGTGCCAGGAAATTGTTTTTTTATATTTTTTGGTAATTTCTAATATTGTATATGATGTCTATAATTGGGAGGGGGTTATAGGGCTATTTACTTTGAGCCTTGAAATTTTTCAAAAAATTTAAAAACTAATCCAGCCATCCTGATTTCAAGTTAATACCAGTTCAATCCAAACCTTTTCCACTGTGACTGGGAAGGGATCTCCTCCATGGTTGACAGCCTAGAGCGTCAGTCTACAAGTCTTAGCCAGAAACTAGTACCCCAGAGAGTCAATATCAGATATTTCCCATTGCAGTGGAAAAGGTCCTGGCATCAGGCAGAGAATGGTGCCAAGGGCAGGGCCATACACATCATGGGTGGCAGGGTGGCAAGGCAGGCAGACAGGGAAGCAGGGATGTGGGTGGCAGACAGCAACAGGGAGGGCCAGGAGGAAGCAGCTAGAACCTGGCAATTTAGAGTCTAAGCACTTGACATAAGTGAAATCATTTAATCCCCACGACAATCTGGCAAAGCTTAAACTATTACTATCCCCATTGCACAGATTCACACCAAGCGATCTGGCTGCAAAAGCACACAGGGCTGGCTCAGAAGGCAACTAGAGCCAGGAGAGTTCGGGTCAGAACAACATGAGAAGTGGCAGGCTCTTGGGCCAACTTTGGAGTGTCGAGTGACACTGCTGTGACCGCTTGTGCCTAGGCCTAGGAGGAACAGCTAGAGGGGCCCGCTGTGGGGAGGAGGGCTGCAGGAGCTGCCTGCCTATCACCTCTGGCTCTCATCAGCCTCCCTGAGGTCATGTTCCATGTTCCAGCCTAGCACCTTCACGAAATATTAATAGATACTTGAGAACTATTTGTTGAGTAAAATCTCCAGCAGGACACATGGGAGGCGGGGCTTTGCCCAACAGGCCTGGAGGGCTGGCGGGATTGATCACTACTTTGACAAGGGGCTGGAGCCTCTAGTGTGGGCACCACTGTGTCAGAAACTCTTCACGGCCAGGCTGCTTTGAGGCCTCATTTCTTTAGAGGCAAAGATGGAGCTGGGGCAGCACACCTGGCATCAGCCGCACACCGTCCGCACCCCAGGGGAGGCTCCCCCTAGGAGGGCACCCAGGACAGGCTGGACCCTGGCGATTGTAGCTCACCCCCCTAAACCCTCCTGTCCTCACTGAGAAGCCCCTCCTGAGCTCCACATCCCCAGGTGTCCATGTGCCATCTCTATCCCCTGGGCCCACCATGTCCCAAAATGACATGATCACCTGCCCCTTGGCCCCAACTCCTCTGTCCCCAGTGCTTTATCTCAAGAAAGGCACATTTTCCCTACATGTGCTCAATTCAGAAACCTAAGAGTCATCCTCGATACCTTCCACCTGGTCCCCAAATCTTGTTGGTTCTACTGCAGAAATATGTCTCCAGCACCTTCTTCCCCATCGGTCCTGACTGCTGCTGCCCTGGGTCTTGCCTGGACGCTGTCACAACCTTTCGACACACTGTTTCTCCGCCTCAGGATCCCTGGCTCTCCCAGGCCTCTGCCTTCCGTGCCACCAGGGTGAGTTCAACAGGACCACACCTGGGCCCATCTGTCCCTGCCTCTCCTCAAACTCACAGACAGAAAACCTCGCTCCAGAAATAAACTTTTTAAGGACGGGGACTTGTGTGTTTTGTTTTGTCATTAATCCTCAGAGCCTAGCCAAGTGGCAAGCACATGATAAGTGCTTGATTCATGTTTGGCAAGTGAGTGAGTGAACTGCCTGCACTTCCCAAACCTGCGCCTTGTTTCACATTATTTTCCCACTTTATTTGTAGCACAGATTTATCATCCCCTGACAAAGATATATAAATTAATATTCTTATTGTCTGTCCCCACTGGATGGCCATCAACATGTGAGCAGGGACCACATGGGTGTTGTTGCCTGCTGAGTCCTAGGATTAAAGAGAAAGTCAAGTATTTGTGTAATGGAGGGGAACCATCTGTATAATAAACTCCAAGCTCTGCACCTGGGCATTCAAACCCCTTCAGCCTCATCTCCTGTGGGGCCACTTCATGATGGAGCTTGGTGGAGATGTGGCCAGGGCTGGTCCAAGCAGTTCTGTGGCCACCGTGACACCTGAGGACCAACCAGGTACACACTCTATCTGCCACAGGAGAGGCTCACCTCGGAGCCCATGTATGTGCCCAGTCCAGCACTGGCATCCCTCCCTCTGGAGAACTCAGCCGCTGATGAGTGGTGTTACAGGGCAGGTGGAAGGGGCCCAGCTGTGGAGAAAGAGGATCCCAGGGGCCCATCCACTGGCAGGATGTCTAGAGATGAGGCTGCCCCAAAATTAGTTTGCTCTCACAGCCACAGTCAGACGGAGCAGGCATCTGCTGGTCTGGACTCTAGCTGAGACAGAAGGCAAGCTGCATGGATGGCCAGCTGCATGGCCAAAACTGGGAGCTGCTCCCCTCTGCCTGAGGCCAGCAAGAGAAGCCGGCAGAGGGCCAGAGGAGCCCATGCCCCTGGGAGCCTGTCCCTGCCCCAGGCCTGCTGCCTGGTCTAGAATCTTCCCTCAACCGAAAGTTCTAAGGGCTTCGCTGCAGATGCATTTGCCCAAATGGCCGAGGGGCAGGCTCCCAAAGCCTGAGGGGCCTGATGTGCGTGCTTCCCTCCAAGGAGCTCCTGAAGAAGCCAGGGTGAAGCTCGAAGGACCAAAAGCAAAGGCTACAATCCCAGCAGGGTTTCTGAGAAAAGCCCACATAGGCCCTGACCTTGACCTCCATGGCTCCTCTGTGTAGAGAGCCGTGGAGCTCCAAGTGGCACACTCCCTGAGCTCTGAGGCTGGGAGACCCAGAAATGCTCTGCATCGAGCAGGCAGTGGTAAGACCCACAGCTACCCACCCCCACCAAACTCTGACTGGCCAGGTTGCCCCTTGGCCCCTCTGCCACCTCCTTGCCACTCTCCTAGAGGAGGACAAAGGCTCAACTGCCTCAGGGCCAGCTGCCTCCACACTCCTAGAGCCCCAAGCAATTCATCTGGCTGCTTTGACTGGGGGACAGGTTCCCCACATGGCCACTTTCCTCAGCTCCCTGACAGGACATGCACATGAGGGCCCAGGTCAATCCCTGCTCTAGAGCCTGCAAACTTTCATGGGGTCCAGCTCTGAACCTCGTGAAGGCCACCAACTCGTGGTCACAGGAAAGCTTCAGCCCCAAGTCAGCACCTTTCCTCACCAATCAGATGGTTTCAGAGGCAGGGGGTCTCCTGGCGACAGTCAACATCCGTGGGTCCTTCCACACAGCCTCCAATCAGAGACAAGTCCCATCAGCATCTGAAGCCAGCAGAGACCTCCTGCTGCTTCTGTTCCCAGGCCAGGGGGGCTCCTGAGCCCCCGTGACTCAGCTGGCAGCCTCCAGTCAGAGAGCCACCCTACCCTGCCCAAGGCCAGCAGGAGAAGCTGGCAGAGGCCCAGAGGAGCTCATGCCCAGGGCATCACCTGCCCACTGGAGAAGCTGTCCTGACTATGGGCCCCGTACACCCGAGGCTGTCAGCAGGCAAGAAGAGGATGCCAGGCTGCCTGGCTGTGGAAACCGCTCACCTGCCCAGATCCAGGAGCCAGCCTCTCCCAAGCTCCCCAAGGAGCCCTCCCTCGCATGGAGCATGCTCAGGGCTTTGTGTCTGGGGACTCAGAGCTGCCAGCTCACGGCCCCCATGCACCTGCCTCCAGGCCACGGCACAGTCCCGGCCAGCCCACCTGACCAAAGGACAAGCCAGGGAGCAATCTGGGAGAGAGAAGAGGGACCTGAGCTGGGGCTGGCCTGAGGGGGGAAAATCCATTCCTTCCCCTCCGTGGTCCCCTGGACTTGGCCCCAGAGAGAGGCTGGAACTGGGGAAGAAGGGGGCAAGGGCCTTGGGGCAGTGAGCCTTTGGCTCCTGTGTAAGAGGCCAAGATTTCAGGCTGCTCCCAGGTACACCAGAGCCCTCCATGCACCCTCAGGGCCCCTCCCCACATCCTGCCTTCCCCTTCCCACCTTCCCCCAGCCGCTGGGAAGCACTCCTGGGCTGGAAGAACCGGAATATTGAGTTTCAGCTTTTGCGCAGGGCTGGAGGAGGACTGGGGGGCCAGCTCAGTGGGGCAGGGCACAGCACAACCAGGGGCACAGCCACCTGGGAAGACAGGCCCCTCCCTCAGGGAGTGTTGGGGGAGACTTCAATGCCATCATGCGCACAAAGTCTGGGGTGCAAAATCTGTGTGTAACAGCGTTGGACTCCGCAAGGATGCACGCCAAGCCCACCATGGGCATTGCTCTGTGGAGGGCTTGGCACTGGGGGCAAGGGTCTGTGTTAGCTACACCTGCAATGTTTGCCTTTTTTGGGAGAATGCATTCAGGCATGACTTCTGTTATTACATATTTTTAAAAAGTGATATGTATGGCACATAGTAGGTGTGTTGTGGCAAGTGGTGGTTGGAATTGCCTTACTTAGATGGGGAAGGCTTTTCTACAGAGGGCATGCCCTAAAGTCCATATAGGGATGACCAGGGCCAGACCTGCTCTCCGGGGACCCTGGTCAGAGGCCATCATGCCAGCCCTTTACTTCTGCTGGGTACCAGGGATGCAGAGGCAATGGAAACTAGCCCTGTCCTCAGGAAGCTACTGACCCGTGGGGGACTGACTGTGTACCCTTTCTAATACCAAGCCTGAGCAGCCGATGGGAAGTTTCACAGACTAGCGATAAGCAAAATGCCAAAAGAGTCCCTCTCCCCAAGCCCCCTTCCCCCACAGCACCCTGCTTCTCCATGGGGAAGTTAATGGCTTGTTGAGAGAAGGCTTGGGCTCAGGAAAAAGTGTCTGGGCAGGGCAAGGACAGCTTGTCAGGGACACAGAATCAGAAGGGCACATACTCCAGGTGGGTCGGAGCCAGAGGGCTGGGCAGGGGTGCTGCTAACCTGCCGCCCTGAGCCTCCCTGGGTCCCCCAGGGGCTAGGGGATCAGAAAAGCATGGCAGAGATGCCAGCCCCCACAATTTATCCCTGTGCCCCGAAGGACCCTGCAGAGGGGCCCAGCATGAGCAGCTCTGGCTCCGGTTCCTCTCAGGAGTTCTCTGAGGCCTCCTTTGTGGGGCAGGGAGTTATGGAAATGGAGCAGGAACTAGTCCCCAAGCCTCGCCGGGAGCCAGCTAAGTGTCCACACAACAGGGCAGGGTGGAGGTGCAGCCACGCCCAGCCAAGGGCTCTGAGCAAGCTCACCTAGCTCAGGAAGTGTTCCTCCGGGGGCCACCACACTGTTTGTTTGCAACTCAACCAAATTGCTCCCAAGGGTGAGCGTTTGTTTCACAACATATTTTCAACCAGGCTTTTTCTGCAAACACGTCCTTGTCTGCGAAGGCACATGCACACCTGGTCCCACAGGGCAGACCCGGCCCTGCCCGGCTGCAGTCTTCTCCTCCTCTGAGCTTCCCTGCATGGCCTGACTAGGACAGAAGGCAGAGGCAGCCTTGGGAGGACCGTGTGAGGGCTGCCTCGTGGCAGCTTTAGCTTCTGGTCCCTCACTCTGCTCGGCTTGCCTTCCATGGTCTGAACAGGTAGGCTGCTCCATCTCCCAGCTTCCCTGAGTACTCCTCTGCATCTTGGGCCCTGGTCTGTCCTGAGGCTGCAGGGAGGGAAAGGGTAGCCTGCAAGGTGATTCCCAGGACTCCAGGGCCCATTTGGAGGGGACAGGGAATGCTGCCGGTTCTCCCTGGACCTCTTGGCTCTCCTGGTGAGAAGCACTTATGTCTAGGTACTGCTGTCTCCCTGTTCTGTAGAGGGGCTTCCTCTGACACCTCATTACCCTCTGTGCTCTGGGACAGAGAAGAATCTCCCAGCTCTTTCTTCACCAAGTGTCCTTGTCTCTGCTTTCAGCAGGGCCAGGTTCCAGGGGCCACATGCATGGGGTCCCACAGGGCTGACAGGAGGCCCTGCCTCCTTACCTCAGACGTACTGCAGGCTCCAGAGTGCCAGGAGAGGAGGAACCTGCTGATGGCACAGAGCGCCGCTGGAGGCCAGAGAGGAGCGAGGCAGGGACAGAGCAAACTCTAGGACTCAAGCTCCCTCTCTCCACCCTCCCTCCCCAACAATACACACACATTCATTTATTTCATGCCTAGTGACTAACATACTCTCCCACCTTTACCAATGGAGAACCCTTGACAGATTTGGGCGATTGTGGAAGGTCCACTTAGCCACAAAAGCCAGAAGTTCTGGGTCCCTGGCCCCAGAGTGAGGTGTATTGATCCCTTGGTCCCAGAGAAAGGGGCAGCTGATCTTCTGCCCTGTGTTCAGGCCCCCAAGTGGCAGGCAGCACTCCCAAATTCTCAGGCTCAGTCCCACACTGTCTGAGGTGTGTCACAGGGCTGTGGCCTCAGGGTATGTGTGTATGCAGGGGCAGTGTAAGTGCGGCTCCTGTTAAGCCTCAGGAATGAGTCAGGACCTCACCCCCATCAAGTCTGTAGGAGGCTAGGACTCAGAAGAACCCAGTCCCAGTCCTGTTCCTGTCTTGCTGGACGACCGCAGGGACAAATTTCCCCTCTGTGGAACTCAATTTCCCTTCCAGGAGATTTCCTCTGATTGAGTCCCCACAACATCTGGCCCAGACATGCTCTGCAGAGCCACTCCCCACAAGCACTTACTGGCACGAGCCCAACAGGAAGGACTTTGCAAAGGCCCCTCAGGAAGCCCTCTGCCTGAGCTGGGGACAGTGAGGGCGGGGCAGATGAGGGAGAGGAGGGGACCAGGGCCCCTGAAGTGATGACAGAAGCCTAGTCCCAGCCACAGGGCCTTTGTCCAGAGGGTCTGTTCCACAGTACACTCCACCCTTACTGCTGTGGCAAATGAATCTCTGATGCAAGAACCTTGGCACCAGGTTTTGCTGCTACCATTGAACTTTTATTGAGCACGTTCTCTGTGCAGAGCCCTGCGCATAATGTGGGGGCAGACAAGGGAGGAAGACAGAGCCAAACCCCTGTCCACAGAGGATGGAACAGAAGGGATGCTGAGGTCACAGAGGCAAGGCAGCGCCTGACACTGGTGTTACTGTGGGGACCAGATGCTGCTCTCCTTGCCCTTGACAAGGACAGCAGCTCAGCCCCTTTTGGCCTCCTCCACCTTCCCAGCAGCTGGGATCTCCCCATGGAGTGACCTGACCTCCCCAGGCAGAGGGCCTAAACAGAGTTGGAAAATGGCCCTGGGGCTGCTGGGAGATGGGAGGAGGGTGGGCAAGGGTGGCCCAGGGTCAGAAAGAAAAAAGGGAAGGAGGGAGGGCTCTGGCGACACTGTAGCAGCAGCAAAGCTTCACTGGCGCATCCACAGCCACAGGTTGACGGCGCAGGCTGACACCAGCATGGTGAAGAACAGAGCATCCCTGTGGCGCCAGGTGGTGCCCTGGTCCTCCAGGGCACGCAAACGCCCGGTGATCACACTCAGCTGCAGAGGGACCAAAAGCAGGGCTGGTGAGCAAGGCTCCTGACAGGGAGTCCACCGGAGGGCAGTGGGAGAAAGTGTGAAGCTAAAGCAGGAAGGGGCTTTGCTGTCTGTGGAGGGCCAAAGTGCCCCTGAGTGAGAAGCAGAGGGTGGGTGGCTGGGCCCACAGGACCAAGAAACAGCTTCCTTGTCCCCTCCCTTGGTGTTCACTCTAGTTCCCTGAAGCCAGCCCATCCCAGCTCTGCTGGAGGAGCCAAGGAAGGAGGGCTCTTCCATAGTGGGGTGGGCTGGTGTGGGGACAGCAGCAGAACCAGAGTAAGGGAGGGCCCAGGATGGGGTGACACTTAGGAGCCAGAGAGGGCCACCTGGGCAGATGCCCCTCCGTGCCCAGGTCCCCTGGGATCTCTTCCTGAGAAGTCCTGGACTTGATTTGGACAAAGGCAACGCCTCTCTCAGACCTCTTGGTACCACTGTCTTTGGACACACTGCTCTTACCCTATACTTCCTCCTTTTCTCATCTGCTATTCCCTCCCAGCATTTCAGGAGTAGCGATATGTTTGAGGTTGAGCATCAGATGGGACACCAGAGCTATGGGGACCGGGAGGAAGAGGAAGGGAGCCTCCTCATCTCCAGTGCTCCAGGGCAAGATGGCCTCAAACAGGCGGCCTCCTGTGGTCAAGGCCCGCCCATCACAAGGCACTGTGGTTTTGCCTCCACCCATTCGAGGGGTCCCTGCTCACCTGTCTTCTCATTACTTCCATCTCCAGCCCACTGAGCTCTTCCAGGCCAATTTCTGCCACCATGTCTGCCTCCGGGTTGCTGGGAAGAAAGAAAAGATGGAAGGTCAGACCTATCAGTGGTCCCAGGCAGAGCCTAGCAGAGCACACAGGACGGCCATGCGAGCAAGCAAGTAAGGTCAAGGGTGTCTCAGACAGTGACTCTATTAGCCTCCAGTCCTTCCCTTCCATGGAAGAGAGGACTCAGGGCCTAAGGGCTGGAAGCCACCCCCACCCAGCCCAGCCACAGAGCACTCAGAGGCCCCGCACGGACAGAAAGCCAGGGCGCCCAGGCCCCTTTCTGGTCAGTCCACTCACCAGACCCCCTGCCCCGTTCTGGGCTCTGCCTGAGCAGCCAGGGCCCACCGGGCTCCAGCTCTTACCGCTCATAGTGGAATCTCATGCCTTGGAAGCTGCCAGGATACTCCTGGGAATGGACATCACCATGGCCCTGATCTCTGGACATCCTGTGCATCGGCAGGTGGGGCCCCTAAAAAAGGAGCGGGCAGTCAAAGTAGCCTGCTCAGTCTGCCCAAGTGGCTTTCCCACAGTGTGCCCAGAACCAATGGCACACCCCTGGGGAGTCACATGGCACCTGATCCTCTGGAATCCAGGGCTGGCAGGCTCAGAGCACTAGGAGAGCCTAGGAACCCCACAAACTGGCTGTCTGCCACCACTCCACCTGCACATGTTCCTTAGTAGCTCTTGGCCATACAGGTTGCAAGGAAGGAACAGCAGTGACAAGGGTCCCTGTCCTCTGCAGGAACTTTCACATGCAGACATTAGCTGAGAGACCAAGTAACCTACTGGAGACTATGAAACCTCACTTGGCAGCCAGGGAAATTGGGGCCTGGTGAGGTGCCTTCACTTCCCTAGGATGCAGGGTCAGTGTCCATCTGAGCTAAGGAGAGAACCTTGGCTACTGGGAAACCACGACCTTCTCTGGGTGAGCCCAACCACCCCTGTGGCTTTCATTTTTATCCATCTGCTAATGACTCCCCAGAGTGTATGTCTCTGGCCCAGAGCTCTCGGGCCCGGGGTGTCTGATGCCTTTGAAGAGCCAGTGTGGGAAGGGCCAGTGTAGAGGAGAGGAACAGAGTGTGACTTTCGGTGCCAGACCTGCCTGGTTCAAATCATAGCTGTAGGTTTCCAGTTCAGGGTGAAACATTTCACAAACTGCTTGTTTAATTTACCACATGCCAGGGACCATGCCATCTTCTAAGCCCTTACCAGTAGCAAGTCATTGAATCCTCATCATGACCCTGTGAAACAGGTATTACTATCACCCCAGTTTGAAGGATGGGGAAACTGAAACACGGAGAGGTTAAGTAACTCGCCCAAGTCACACAGATGATAAGTAGCAGAGCAGTAATTTGAATCCAGGACATTTTGCTCCAAAGATTACATTCAACCATTATGCCAGGATGCCCCTCACATTCAAGACTCCTTCCTCTTAAGACTCTTTAGGTGCCATTGAAGACAGTAAAATCACACAAACCCATAAGAAAGAAGACAACAGGAGAGGCAACAGCAAATGAAAGAACTCAACAAAACTGTAGAATTCCGAAAGGTGGGGTTGGAGGAAGCCATTCAGTGAAGCAGCCTCAGCATGGATGGGGGCAGATGGGGCTTGGCTGACCAGGGAGGCCCATGTCAGCAGCACCCAGAGAGAACTCAGACCCGGAGGCTGCAGGGACAATTGGGGGTGGGGTCTCAAGAATGGGGCAGAAAATGGGGACATTAACTGAAGATCAGTGCATGAAATAGTCATCTACCCTTCTCACTCCACCTGGCTGGCAGCCAGGCACTTTACCCTCAAGCGAAAACCTGAACCAAATGAATAAGAAATGCGGAGTGGTAGTGACACAAAATAAAACCCTCCTCATTCTGGCATTTTCAGGGTGCCCCGCATGACAGCTGGTTCCTCACCTGTCCTCACTGCTGAAGTATAACCTCCCTTTGACATGCCTGACCAAGACGTGCAGAGCTCTGGGCTAGCTCTTCTGTTAGCTTCATTCTTAGAAATGAACAGACAACTGAAACTTACCTATCACCCGAGAAAGATCTGCAGTTCTCCTCTGTTCCTAAGTAACAACATTAAGCTGAAGGCGGAACAATGTCTGTGTAAAGGATTTTCATAGGAACTCTACCAGCATGCTCCGTCGGTTGCAATAATGCAAAATTACTCTTTCTCGAAAGGAGCACACAGATACCGGTACAATCTTTTTGCTGATAGTAGTTCATAGTTATAGTATTTTCTCTTCTTAAGATACTTCAAAATGGCATTGAAAAGACAGTGTGTCTTAGGGAGACCCCGGGATTATAAAGAAGAATTTGATCAAGAGTTTCTCCTAGTACAATTTTTAGATCATCCTTTGATTCTCCTATAGCTTGGATCATTACAAAACATTTTTGAGAGATTTGAAGGCAAAATAAAGATGACTGGCTGGTGGCTGGCTTTTGTTTGTTTCTTTCTTTGAAATAACATAGTCTGTTGCTAACACACCAATAAAATAAGAATTAATTTGACAACACCTTCAAGTTGGTGATACCTTTTATTGTGATCACCCACAATAAGACTGGTCTAACTGTTTGAAAACAGTAATTTGTCTTGTTGCTTTTTCATTTTTAATTTTAGGAACTCTATTTGGAGTTACATACATTGTAAAATGTAAGAGTTTTATATATACGTGATTGAGGTTAGGAAAATCTATGAACTGCAGTGAGAACCAACTTCCCTGTTAATCCTTTCAAAAGCATTATTTTTATTTTCATGTACTTTTTAAGGCACACTACTTTTTTTCCAAGTCAGCAGGATAGTGTTATTAATTTTTCTTGTCTTTGCATATTGTGGCTCCCCCAGTGGCAGTTCCATTAATTATTTTATTCAGAAATAAATATATGAATGAATAAATAAATAGAATTAATAAATTAGATTTAATTCTAAATTTCTAAATTTGATTTATAAATTCAACATAATGTCTATATTTTAAAATAGTCTAGTCCTCTAATTTTCAGAGTTAACTTTAATTAATCCAGAGGTCATATGCCCCCCTTAGTCTCAGGGGTGTGAGTGGCTTCCTGGAGCCAGACCTCCCAGAGCAGCTTTATTTGGCTTCTGTCTTTGGATACAGGAAGCCAATTCAATATTTCTGACTTATTTTTATTCCCAGGAGTACTCTAACCTGGGAGCTCTTTTTCTCATTAATCACTGGGGGCAATCATTTCAGCATTTATTGTAATCCATTCCCTGGAACAGTCGAGTCTTCCTTCCTCTCCAACCTTATTGCGTTTTCTCAGTAACTTTTGTAACAGTCTAACCACCATTTTCTAAAAGTTGCCCTCCTCCTCCCAAATGGCTCCCTTTTCCCTCTGCAACAATATGGCCACCATTTCTCTAGAACATTCCCTCACCCACAGTGAATGTAGCAAAGGATTTGCTACAGAACTGTGGGATTCATGTGATTCCCTAGAACAGTCAAATTTCCTTTCTCCTCCAAAATGGCTGCCTTTTCCTAGTATTCTTTGCAATAATATAGCCATCATTTGTTCTAGAACATTCCCTCACCCATACTGAATGTAGTTTGAAGGATTGACTATAAAATGGTTAGATTCACTTGATTGGATTTCCTAACAGCTAGGGAGCATAAAAGCCTTACTCACATATATATGTATCTCACAGACACACATTTATATATAATTTTAAATAAAGGAGGAAAGTATCACATCACAACTAGAATTTTACAGAGCCAAGTATGAATGTACTTCCAAAGCAATATGTGCTGTAGACATTTTGGACTCCCAAGATTGAACTCCCAGTGGCCTAGTACAGTGGCTCACACCTGTAATCCCAGGACTTTGGAAGGCTGAGGTGGGAGGATTGCTTGAAGCCAGGAGTTCAAGGCCAGCCTGGGCAACATAGCAAGACCCTGTCTCTACAAAAAATTTAAAAATTAGCCAGGCATGGTGGCATGCACATGTAGTCCTAGTTACTTGAGAAGCTGAGGCAAAAGCATTGCTTGAGCTCAGGAGTTCAAGGTGCAGTGAGCTATGATCTTGCCACCACACTCCAGCCTGGGTGACAGAGAGAGACCTCTTAAAAAAAAGAAAAAAGATGTCTCTGACCTTTCACTGGACCTCCTTGCCCTCATTTGCCTGCTTGGCAAACAGGAGCTTCCTCCTTCCCCCAAGTCAACTTCTGGCCCTGCTCAACCTACCATGATCAGGCTGTAGCCCCTACAACCAATGACGACCTGTCCACCATGTGCCAAGAACCCTATACAGTACCACTTTCTTGGGCCGGGTGGCAGTCATATTCCAAATTAGTTGGGCTGCAGCAGAGCCACCAGCCTTTGGTTCCAACTTCTGTCGCCTCTGGGAGGCACCCAGGGACCGAGATCCACGCTCCATCATTTCTAGAGAGAAGAACAGAGGCCCCAGAAATACTCATAAAAGTTGTGCCAGGGCTTCCTGGGCGCAAGACACACCAGAAAGAAGTCAAGGTCCCCAAACTTCTTAGGAATCACTCAACATCCATTCACCACTGCCTGTTGCCTGATCCCAGGCCTGTTTGTTCATCTGCGTAAAAATTCAGCAAGTATTTACTGAGGGTCGAGCTGTAGGCTAGGTTACTAGAGAGAGCAATGACCAAGAGACAAGATCCCAACCATCAAGGAACTGATCATCTGTTTGTGTATCTGGGGGACAGGCAGGACAGTTGCAAAGCAGTAAATAATCCATCAGTACAAATTCAGACAGACAGAAAAGTGGGAGACAACACTGAGGCAGATAACTGCATGAGACAAAGGGCCCAGCCATGGGAAATTGAGGCAAAGAGCATTCCAGACAGAGGGAAGAGTAAGTGAAAGGGCTGTGAAGAAGCAGCAGGTTTGGGGCATTATAAGAATGAACATAAATGCAGTATGGAGTGGGTCACCCTTATGGGCTATAGAAATGCTATTTTCTGTGTAGGTCATATGGCATTGCTGAGGCGTTGGTGAGGTGACCCTGATAGGATTTTGTAGATCGTGGAATTTTGATTTTACTCCTAAGGTAAAATTAAGCCCTCTAAATATTTTGCAATAGACACAGTAGTGGCTTGGACAAGGAGGGTACAGAGGAATCACACATGTTTTTCCCACCCCCCTCTCTCATGGGCTATAACATGCTCACATCATCTATCCTTTTCCTCCACCTCTCCTGTCATCCAACCTACAAATACTCAAAGGCCCAGACACACACACATGCCCACACATACATGTAAATACATACCTGTATACATTTGAGCATCTGCCCAGGCACACATGCACCTTCTCCAACACCCACATGCCCAGGTGTAGACATATGTCTACATGGTTGGCCTTAGCCAAGGGACATTTCAGGGGATTCTCACCTGCTATCGCCAGTTGCTCCGGGCTTTGCCCTTGACTTCCAGCACCCAGTTCTTCGGCCATGGACATTTCAATCTCCTCCTTGATGCTATGGGGGCCTCCTGCCATCACAGCCAGTTGTTCACTTGTAAGCTCTGACTGAGGATGCGCAGGGTACAGGCACAGCAGAGACACTTGGAAAATCACCCCTTCGAGGCGTAGGAGCTCAAGGAAGATATATATCGGGACATGGGGGTGGAGCCAGACTCCCTCTCTGGGCTCAGGCCTTGGACTCAGCACCTTTTGTTCCTGCTATATCTTGTTGGCTGGTCCATGGCCTTCTCCCCTGCTACTCTGTAAGCAACTTAGGAAAAGAGATACCACTCAAAGCATGAGAAATGCTTTGACTCATGGATCCCTGGACTTAGCCTATTGCGGGGCAGGCAGGGTCCACTCTCCATCATCTCTAGGGAGAGGCAGG
Source organism: Lepilemur ruficaudatus (assembly GCA_963574885.1). NCBI lineage: Eukaryota > Metazoa > Chordata > Mammalia > Primates > Lepilemuridae > Lepilemur > Lepilemur ruficaudatus. The sequence continues at coordinate 47,755 of CAUYRT010044175.1, forward strand.
GACTGGCACAAGGACCAAGAGTCAGACAGTGGCCAAAGCGGGGTTAGGTCCCGGGCCTGTCATGGCTTCTGCAAGCCCAGCTCTGTCCCATAATTCCGTCCACATCACCCCATCAGAAGGGATTCTCTGCAGAGAACATCCTGCCTCCCCCAATCCAGAGTCCCCAGGCAGGAAGGTGGCCTTTTTCAACCTGGCCCAGCCTGGGCAGAAACCCTGAGAACCAAGGGAGGGAAGGGCAGAAGAGGAGAGACCTGCCTGCAGCCACTGGAACCCCCAGTTCTCACTCAGCTTCCCTACTGATTCAACCCTTGGGGTGGGCAGGTTCAGGTGTCACCTGGGCCAGACCTTAGCCCCCAGTGACTTCATTGACCCCTAGCGTAGGTGTTGCTGTGGGGGTACATGGCAGCTAGGGTGGTGTCTACGATCAGCAGACTTGAAGTAAAGATCACTAATCCTAGATGACGCGGCCCGGCCTCAGCCAGTCAGTTGAGAGGCCTTGAGAGGAAAGACGGAGGTTTCCCGGAGACGAGAAAATCCGGCCTCGGGATGGCGGCGTCCTCTCCTGCTCGAGTCTCCCACACACTGCAGCCTTGTCAGCCCCACCGCCACGTGAGACAGTTTCTTAAAGCAATCTCTACATTTGTACATCCTATGGGCTCTGTCCTCCGGCCACCCTGATTGCTACAACTACCAGTGGTGAACCCTCAATGCTAGGGCTCAGCCCCAGAGCCCTTGGGGGAAGGGGAGGCTATTTGTAGAAGGAACACAGCTGGGGCCAGGTGGGAGGAAGGGGAGAAAGGATGAAGGAAAAGAGGAAGGGGGAAGAAAGGAAGAAAGGGAATCAGCAAAGGAAGAGGAAAGGGAGGGGCCAGGACTGAGAAGGTGGCACAGCCAGGGCTGCCTGTCCCCACCCCCGCCCCACCTGTCCAGTGCTAGGACTGAGCTCTCCAGGAGCAGAGCTGATGTAGAGCCTGCCTGGATTCCTGGGGGCCCCTAAAGAAGCCCTTCCCAGCTCCATCAGAGCAGCTGCAATGAAATTCGAGCTTCCTGGAGGGCCACCTTAGGAGCAGAGAAACTGCTGTGTGTCTCAGTGGTACTCGAGAGCCTGGGAAGTGGGAGCCATGGGTTTCTGCCTGGCCATGGTTGCCAGCGTGAGCAAATGAAAATACAGGCAACGAGTCAATTTAAATGTCAGGCAAACATCAAATTATTCTGTAGTGTAAGTATGCTCCATGCAACCTTCGGGACATGCTTACACTAAAAAATGGCTCATGGTTGATCTGCTGTGCAAATTTAATTGGATATCCTGTATTGTATCTGGCAATCCTATCTCACCATGGCCTCCAGATTTGACACTGGGTAAGTCTTTCCCTTCTTTGGACCTCAGTCTCCCTGTGGACAATGGAGCCAACAATCCCTTCCATACAGGGTAGCTCAATTGTGAGGAGCACTCAGGAGTCAGCAGAGGCAGAGCAGTGTGGGGGTTGGCTCACCACAGGGCCTTGAGCTACGGACCTGAGACCAGAGTCCCCTCTGTCTAACAACTGGCCTGACCTGCTGGGGTTTCCTGGGTACATGGGCACTGGACCCAGGTGCACTTAGAGGCACTGCCCCCTGGTGGCATGGGAATCTCCCACCCAAAGCCAAGCAAAGGTTGGGGAGACTTCCGCCCCAATGCCACAGAAACCCTGGCATCTCACCCCTTAGCATGCCTGCTTCTCTTGGATTAGGTGCCAAGGATGGCTGGGAAGTGAGAGGCAAAATTTGCTGTGTGACATGCTAACATTTTCATAATTATAATCTATAATACATCATAAGTTCCTTCTGAAATGGCCCTAAACATGCACTCTGACCATGCTGAAAAGCTCCCACTGTGTGGTGTGCTGACCTCAGATGTCTGAAGGGCTAGAGCACGGAAGGTGCAGAGTGATCTGCCAAACCTTACATGACGCTTGGGTCCAGGAAGATGGCCCATGGCTGAGTGTGCATGATGGCCTGTAAAGACCTAACACCCCAGTGGAAGGCTCTGCTCACCGGGAGGTTTGACACATGTTTCTGGGAAGGGCAAGAAGGGGTCCAGAGCACATCTGGTTTATATGTTTGCAGTGTACAGTGTTTCACATAAATGAGATCTTACCTCTGAGGTGCATGCCATTCCGCAACTTAGTTCTTTAAGTGAACAGTGTGCCTTGAGGATATCTCCTTGTCAGAATACATCTAGTTCATTTCTTTTGAATGCAGCACAGCATCTTGCAAAGCTGCCTAACCCCCCACCCACCCCATTAATTCACTTGTTCATGAAAATTTTGGGTGTCTAGAGCTTTTCACTTTTCTAAGCAATGTAGTACCAATTTTGTTTTGTTTTGGTTTTTGGTTTTTTTTGTGTTTTTTTTTTTGTTTGTTTGTTTGTTTTTGAGACAGAATCTCACTCTGTTGCCCAGGCTAGAGTGCCATGGCATCAGCCTAGCTCACAGCAACCTCAAACGCCTGGGCCCAAGCGATCCTCCTGCCTCAACCTCCCGAGTAGCACCAAGTGTTCTTAAACATCTCTTTGCACACATATGTAAATATTTCTATAGAGCAGGTGCCTAAAAGTGGAATTGTGGGGTTCTAGGGCATGTGTGTGATGCTTTTGATATGCATTGACCAATATTGTCAAAGTACCTTCTGAAGAGGCTGCACAAAGTGGGACCCCACCAAGGGGAAGAAAATGCTTATTTCTTCACAGCCTTATCAACAGAAAATATTATGAAACTTTAAAAGGCATCATTCTCGTGGGTGAAAAATGATATCTATCTCATTGTTGCCTTAATTTATATTGCTTTAATTATGAATAAACCTGAGCAATTTTTCATATGTTTATTGATCTTCTGTATTTCTTTCCTGTGAACTGTCTGCTGGAGGGCTTGGATCTCTATTAAAATAAGAGCTATTTTATTAACAGAAAAGGATGGGGTGAAAGCTCTCCCTCCCTTCAAGCCAAGCATCTCCAAAGGAAACATGTTATCTTTTTCCCTAAAAGTGATTGTGAGCTCAGAGCCTCCACTGGGGACCAAACAAATCCAGTTAATTGCATCTAAGTTTTCCTGCAACCTACAGGGCATCTAGGCACCCACAGAGCAGGTTTCCACCTCAGGCTGCTCCCTGCCTGTCTGACCTTGTGTCTGTCTGTCTCTCTGCCTGCCCCAGCCTGCCCAATCACCTGCCTCGACCAATGCTTTCAACTGCTGGGCTCTTCCAGCCATTCAGCCAGCAGAAGACTCTGCTCAGACTCCCATAGTCTCAGGGTCTGCTTGCAAACAGCAGTGGGAGGTGACAGGAACACAGGCCCAAAGCCAGCACACTAAGAGACTCCTAGATCTGCCACTGGGGCATCTTAGGCAAGTTGCTTTCCCAGATCTGAGCCTCAGTTTCTCATCTTCACATGGAAGATTGATCCAAAACACAGTCTCAGGCTGTGTTTCATGGTTTCAGGGAGGTACACTGGGGGCTGCTAGGCTTCAAGGCAGACTCCAGCCTCTTTTCATCCAGAGTGGTTCTGCTCTTGTCACTTTCTTATATTAGGTCTCTATGTAACAGGTCATTCAAACCAAATGTCTTGAAGGAAAGTACGAAAGCCACTGGATACGATGACCTACTGCCTCCTGGTCCTGCTCAGAGTCCAGTCTCAGGCAGCTATAGCCCCAAACCCAAGTGAGTGAGCCCACCCGGATATTCCAGGAGCTGGGAGCTTCCCCTTGGATTGTTAATAAACCTTACAGACCTGTAAACAATTCTCCCTCCTGTTCCTGCAAGCAGCTGGTATTGAGGTCACCCCTGGAGCCCCAGGGCCCTCCCCCAGCTAGAGAGGAAGGGAAATGGGGACTAGCAGAGCCTTGCAGCTGTCCCTCCTCTCTTTAAAGAGACAGGAAGGACAGACAGACTGACACAGGATCAAACTGCAGGGACTGTATTGGCCTGGGGAAGGAAGGCCACCTTGTAAGCAGAGAGGGGGGAAAAGAAAGTGGCGGGACCACCTGGGGCAGCCCTTAGGACCCATCCCCACCATGGGGGCAGGACCATTTCAATGTCCCATTTTCTGTCTGCAAATGTGAGCTCCTCTCATTCAGCATGGCTGTCTTGAATCCAGATCGACCACATGCTAGGCACTGGGGATGGGGACAAGATCCCTGTCCTCATGGAGCTAATGCTCTAGTGGGCGGATAGAGGCAAGCAGGCAGGAAGGAAGTCCATGGGTCTGTGGGGACAGTAGCAGGGCGTTGCTTGTGTGGTGGTCATGCCCTTAATCCTGCCACACCCTGCCTGGCTGGGTGTGTGGTGGGTGCTCACTAGAGCTTGGCTAACCTGCGAGGGAGGGGTCCAAGGGAGATATGACCCAACCAGTGTCCCCAGCCCCTACAGCTTCTGCAGCCTACTACCTCCCAAGGGGGCTCAGATTGGTAGAAACACCTTCCCTGCATTGGGTGGAAATTCTGGTACAGTCTTGGGGGTAGGGTAGGAGCATCTGTAGCAGAAGAGGGGAAAAGGCACTGACAGAGCCACAGCCTTGGCTTACAAATCAGCGGGCAGGACGGCAGTTCCTGAGCAACCAGTTGTTTGAGCTTGGTGGCCAGAGGCCATCCTGCCATGCGTGGGGACAAAGAGAAGCAGCTCCTGCTTCCTCCTTTTCCTTTTCTCTCTGGTGCTTCACACACGAATCCCTTCCTCCAAAAGCTGGCAGCAAGTTCAGAAACCCGGAGGGGCTTAGTCACCTGCCTATTGATCCTACAGTGGCCCAGAAGCCACCCATTCCTTGCCCCACCCCAAACTGAGAGGCCATGGCACTTTGCTTCTGTGTCCAAGGAACCTTGGAGCCTCTTTCCTGATTCCCAGGAGGGGCTGGACAAGGTGACCTCACAGAACCCTCGACCTCAGCTGTGTGGTGAGTCCTCAGATCAAAATGCACCCGCTTTCAATCGTCCCCATGCCCAGTGACTGAAATGCATTGTGTATGTAAAGATCAGGAGAACCAGAGGCCGAGGGAAAATGGCCAACAATGGCGACGAGGCCAAAATAGTGGTGCAAAGTGTCAGACACTGGCCTGCTCAAAATGGCAAATAGCGTGTACACCTCCAGGCTGGAGAAGAGACGATGACAGGAGGCCTGAAGTGAGAAACGCAGCCCTGACAAGCTGCGTGTTATTTCAGACAAGAAGCTGACGACAAGTGCTCCCATCTATAAAGTACATACTCCTCCTGAGTATCTTGGGCCCCATTTTACAGAAGGAAAAGCTGGGGTGGGGGACAGAGACAGCTGGGATGTGACCCAGTTCACTAATTCAGTGGCAAACCAAGGCAGGCAGGTTAACACTCCAGAGGCCTTGCTATACCAGGAGGTGCTCCCAGGGAGGAGCTGGCTCACGAGAGTTTCCAAAACCATCCTTCAACCCCTATTCCACTCTGACCTACCTTCCACTCTTAGACAACAGAGGCATGTCTGACAAACCGTGTACACCAGGCAGAGAGAGTGGATCAGAACCCCAGCTCTGCCATCCTCCTGCTCACTCCCCAGCTGTGGGTTTGAGTCCTGGATCCTCACTCATCAGAGATGTGACCCTGGGGGATTCACTTTGCCTCTCTGTGCCTCAGCGTTCCTGCCTCACAAAGGTGGGTAAGGAGCTGTGGGATGTGAAGCCCTCAGTTCCCACGGCCCGGTCTGGCCTTGCCCGCGTGCTGGGGCCTCTGCTCCAGCTCTACCCACAGTCTAGTCCCCTCCTGGCTCTCCCGCTTCCCTCCCTTGCCTGGACAATTCTTCCTGGCATTTCACATCATTGCCTCCTTCCCACACAGGTCCTGTGACAGCAGAGACCTTGTCTGCTTTGCTCGCTGTGTCCCCTGTGCTTAGCACACTGCCTACACACATAATAGGAGATTGCTAAATAGTTGCAGAATCGGAATGATCTGAATGTCAAAAAACAAAACAAAATGATCTGCCCTTGGCAACTTGTCTCATGTTATTGTCCTTTCCCAACTAACTCCTTGAAAAGCTCGCTGCACCATGCGAGCTACCTGCACATTCCTGCCTCCCAGACATCCCTGTGCTCGCTCTAGGCGGCCTTCCTCAGCTGCCACTGAACTGAAACTGCCCCTTGCCACGGTCACCAATGGCAGCTCCACCCAATGAACTCACTTCCACTGGCATCTTTCTTGACTTCTTGGAAGCATTTCACATCACTCTCCACTCTCTCCTTCTGGAAACACCTCCTCCTTTGGTTTTCAGGACTCCGCGCTCCCATGGTTTTCCTCTCACCTGTCTGGCTTCCCTCCTGGGCCATTAGATCTGAACTCAAGACTTCACTTCTCATCTTTTTGGTAACTTGAGCAGCTCTGCTCCCTCCTGCTCCAGTCTAGGCCTCCCTCCTCAGCTCTGCTTGAACACATTCCACACCTCACACGCCATGCCTCAACTCTAACCCGTGGTCTTTTGCTCCTATAAATCTGCTCCTCCTCCAGTGTGACCCTTCCCAGGGAAAAGCCACACCACCTTCTCCAATACTGAGCCCTGAAACCTGAGAGTCATCTGGGATTGCTCCTCACCCCTTCCCAACCCCATCAGTCACATGCGTGATTTGGCCTACTAAACATAGAATTCAATGTTTCTTCCAGTGTGATGCAAAGGTCCCCTGAAGAAGAATTGACAGGGTAATTTGGTGACAATGCATATGCCTGGCCTCACCGTGGACCCAAGGAATCAAACTCTGGTGGTGGAGTATGAGAATCTGCATTTTAAACAACCAGATGCTCCTCTGCATACCAAAGTTTGAGCAAAAATCTTCTCAAGGGTCTATTTCTGTCTCCTCCACCAGCCTAATCCATCTCATCGCCATCTCTTGCCTGGATGGCTACAATAGTTTGACCTCTCTGATTTCTCTGATTCTCAAGCCCCTGCAGCTAGCTCATTGTCCACATGGCAGGCAGAGCGTGCCCGGTTATGTCCTCTCCTACCTTAAAGCACCCTTCCGTGCCCTCCCCCATCATCACCAGGGTAAACACTACAGTTCTGAGCCTGAAAGGCCCCTGTGTAGGCTGGCCTCCCTCTGCCTTACCAATCTCATCTTGCACAAGCCTTCCCCTCATGCTATCCTGTCTTCCTGTTTCTTTAAAAACATAATGGTCTTGTTGCGCTCCTGTGTGCTGTCCCTCCGCATGGTGTGGTTTCTTCCATGCTCTTTGCCTGGCTGATTTCTACATATCCTTCTCTTTGGTTGGCCATGGCTTCCTCAGGAAGGCTTTCTCTGGAAGCCTCCACACCTGGGCCCCTGGACTTAAAGTTCATCATGCACCATTGCTATGGCCCCCGCCCAGCTGTGCCCAGAGCTCCAGACAGAGGGGATTCCCACCCCTATATGCCCTCTCAGCTCCAGGACCCAGGGTTGCCACCACTGACTGGCCCACCCACTGGGCTCCTGTGACTCAGTGCAGCCAGCCTGACATAAAATGTCACCCAGTCTCTATTTTCATAGCACATAAATCCTGGTGAAACCAAATCCATCAGACAGTTTGAGCTCTTCAGAGAAACTGTTGAAAGTCATTGTTATTGGAACTGCCAATTTTGTGAGTCCCCAAAACATGCTTTATCTATAAAAAAAATCTGCGAGGCACAAACATAGTGTCTTTTCTTCAGGCCTTGGGTTCTCACATCACTTCCCACAGAGGGACCCTGGGAAAACCATTCTGAGCCCTGCTTCTCCTCTCCTAACCCCACCTGTGCTGTGGGGACATTTGGCCGCTGTCACAGGTCTGTCCATCTGTGGCAGGGAAGAAGCTGCTCTGGGGCTGGGCTTGAGACTGACAAGGTACCCTTGTCTTTGCCAGCATCTCAGAGAAGCCACAGTGTCTAACCCTCAAGCTTTTCTGGAGTGTGTATGGTGTGCTCAGGTTGTGCAAGAGCAGCAGACTCTCCATGCCACAAGTGGAGCATCATGGGTTAAATTTCATCCCCTCGAAATTCATATGTTGAAGTTCTAACCTTCAGGATGTCACATAGGATGTGACTGTATTTGGAGATAGGAACTTTAAAGAGGTAATTAAGGTGAAATGAGCTCAATAGGGCGACACCTAATCCAATCTGTGTCCTTATAAAAAGAGGAAATTAGGACACAGGAACAGAAAGATGATACTGTGAAGACAGAGGGAGAAGACAGCCATCTATAAGCCAAGGAGACAAGCCTCAAAAGAAATCCTCACACTTGACCTAACACTTGACCTCACACTTTTAGCCTCTGGAACTGTGAGACGATATTTTCCTGTGGCTTAAGCTCCCCACCCTGTGGTCCTTTGTCATGGCAACCCAAGCAAACTATTTAATAACACCTGGAGCTTAGGCTCTGATTGAAGAATATAGTCAATACATGTTTTTAGTTGAACAGTTACTGTGATCCAGGCACCGTGCTATGCTCTGGGACAGAAGTAGTAAGAAAATTTAGACATGGTCCCTGCCCTTACGGGATTAATAGTTGGGAAGGGAGAGGCAGAGGGGACACTGGAGGAATGGACAGTCAACACAGAGACAAAAGCAAAGCTACCCTTCCCAAGAGACCAGCGTGCTATATGCAATCAGGGCAGACCTGGATTTGCGCAAAGGGGCTGGTACCTCTTCCCTGTGAGCTTTTGGCCAGATGACATGCTCTTTCTGGCTTTGCCTCCCTCTGCTATAAAAGAGGATAGATTATAAACCCCACATCACAGATTTCTTGGGAGGATTGTCTCAGTCAATGCACATACAGAACCTAGCATACACTTACAAGCACAAGTCATGAGTCCTTCCCACTGTCTTTCCATCCCTCATTCCAAGTGGTCTCAGGCCAGCTGCTATGAGGGGGTGACAGTGGTACAGGATGGGGGGCCAGAGAGAGAGTGAGGAGAAGGCCCCACCTTCCCAAATCACAACCCTGAAGCACAGGTTCTGCCTCTCACCTGACTTTCTGCCTCTGTTCCAGCAGGGACTGGGGAGAGACTAGGGGTGGGACCCTCTCCCCCAACCATCATCCCATTAAGTCCTTGCCCCTGACTTGCCCTCACCCTCCACAAGCAATTCAAGTGCGTTGACCCTGGCACCATGGTAGAGCGGGTGGACAAGCAAGTGAGGCCCAGTCCCATGGATGGTGTCCAAGGAGGACTTTGGGATCCTGGGGCAAATCTCATGTATTAGCTTCCTTGCATGGGGTAGCCTGGGATCCTAAGTCACTACCTGGAATGCTTTTCTCTGGCAAAATAACCTAAAGTTCAAAGCCCATGTTCAGAATGTGAACTAAAATAAAATCTTAACCCCCTCAGCAGACTGAATGGACCCCCACTTGACAAAGGGGCCCTCAGAAATACCCTATAGCTGAGTTGCTGGCCATGAGAAGGGAGGTCAGACATGCCTCATCATGTCCCTCTCCCTTCTTGGAGATGTCCTTTGCAGCTCATTAATGGGCTTAAGGCTATATGAGACAGAGCTCAAACCACATCTGCAGGTCATCAATTTACTCAATAGATCACTTGAGTTTCAGTAAATGTCCAGTTGCTTATCTCTGATTGATTAACAGACATCTTTATCTTAAGTTCCAAGCCTTTAGACAAAGCTTCATTTCTTTAACCAATTACAAATCAAAGAATCTTAAACTCACCTATTATCTATAAGCCCCGCCTTAGAGATGTCCCACCTTTTGGGGCCTAACCAATGTATGCCTTCCATGTATTGATTTATGACTTTACCTGTAATTCCTATCTCCCTGAAATGTATAAAACCGGACTGTAACCCAGCTACTGCGGGCGTATTTTCTCAGGACCTCTCGAGACCAAGTGCTCTGGGCTGGTCACACACATTCAGCTCAGAATAAACCTCTTTAAATTATTTTACAGAGTTTGTGTCCTTTTCCGTGAATAAGAACATGACCCCTTCTGTGGGCTGATGTCCTGCTTGAAGAGCCTTCATTTCACTTCCCAGCCTAGGACAAGAAGGAAGGCCAAGGCCCCTGTCTGCCATTCTTGGCATTCAGCCTCCACGTTCAATCCTCTAAGGAGGCCCTGAATTTCATTGCCATTGTGCCACCACTGCCAGGACTTTCCCTATTAAAGCAAGGATTACTTTCATTACTGGGGATTGGTACAACCTATACCAGCAACTTCCCATGGCTATATCTCTCTCCACACCAACAGCTGGGAGCCTCTGGGGCTAAGACCAGTTTCCTCTGCACAGAGGCTGAGGCGTCATTGCCCTCAGAACCAACCCTGACCCTTGCCATCCTCAAAATTCAGGAATCCCAGCCAGGGCAAAGCCTGAGTATGTGTGCCTCTCACCCCTCCTTCAGCTTTGAAATCAAGAAGGGTATCCTTCTAGCAAGGGACACTGTTAGTAGGGATCAGGTGACAGGGAAGTTGCTAACTGTGATTTGTGACAGATCTTACTAACCTCATCCCAGGGGGAAGGGTCAGGAGATCATCTTACATAGCATGAGGACAAACTTTAGGACCCAGGGCATCTCTGCTTCCTGCTCCTAAACTGGTTTGGGCTGTTTCCTTATCTATAGTCTGACTTTTGGACAAACCAGATTGACCCAACCATCCATACCCATGGGAGTCTGGGAGTCAGCAGGGATCCAAGATAGATGAGGACAGGATTCAAGTGGATATCATTTGCTCTTTATTATTATTCATTATTTTCTTATACAGAAAAAGACAAAGTTTAACAGCTAAACTCAACAATTGGAGAGAGAGAGAGAGAGAGAGAGAGAGAGAGAGAGAGAGAGAGAGAGAGAGAGAGAGAGAGGAATCAGAAGCAAGTTGCCCCCAGGCCCCAGTGAAATGCTGACATATTACTGAATGCGGACAAGGTCAACATAGGAATACAGCACAGTTTAAAGTGGTACCAAAATTGCTCCATTTCACAGTAATCATTTCTATAAGCTCAGTTGCACATATCAGGGTTTTCACTGTCACAAATTCACAATTACAGAGGAAAGCAGCATGTGTGTCCAGACCTGGGAACTTGGCATTTGTAAGGGGAGATGACTGGGAGGCAGAAGCAGCTGGGGATTTGTTGATACTGAAGGTCTGTGCCACGGGCAGCCAGGGCAGGCACTGTTCAGGGTCAGATGGCAGCACAGTGTGACAACTGGGAGGCGTTGAGCCTGAGGGGGTGTGCTGTTTGGGGATCTTTGTCAGAGAAATTTTTGCTAGAGAGACACTTGCCACCCACAGCCTGCAAAAGGGAAAGCTCCCTAAGTTGGGACATCTGGGGGCAAATGATGGGCGAGGCCAGTCTGATAGTAAAGCATCTGCTTCACAGAATATTTAGAAAGATACATAATGTGTGTTACTTTAAACTACAGTCTAGTTCACTAACTATACTAGTCACAGGATAAATAAAGCAGTAGAGTGAAAGGCTGCAATACCCACCATCCCCTCAATGGAGAGAGAACAAGAGATCACCCTGTACATACGAGAAGTGCTGAACTCCAAAGCTGAAGGCACAGTGAAGGGATCCTTAATATCTTGAGCCTCTTCTTTGAAAAAAGTACTCATTTTAAACTGGATTCCTCTTACACAGAAGACCCTGAAAATTGACTAAAGGGAAGAATGTTTTTAACGTAGCAAGAATCCCAGCTACTGTGAATTATCTTAAGTCGTGATTTGCTCTAAGTTCTGAATTAGTGGGCTTCAAATTAATGGGCTTTTACTGTAGTTGCCAGCAGTCTGATTACAGTACTTTTAAATTAGCTAATTATGGTGATTAGTATCAGTAGAGTTCAGTGGGGGAGGATGCGCTTGTTTCTGAACTAGCGAAGTCCTGAAATGGAGCTTTATTATTTGTCAATCTGAAAAGCTGCCGAGGCCTGCAGCTTTGCCGCCAAGCTCTCATCTCGGCCTTGACCATGAGAGTCCACAGGAGACTCCGCACTCTCTCAATCCTACAAACACAGAGCCTGGGTGAGGGAGAGGGCCTCTCTCCCTGATATCTCTCTCTCTGTCTCTCAGACAAAAGAACCATCATCTAGAGGCAGTGCTGATTTTTTTTCCCTCTTTTCATAGGATGCCATTTGGTTGTCAAAGGATCAACTCTGGCCGGGGAGAGGGGAAGCATCTGGCTTCAGCTACTTAACAAAAAGATACTTTCCTGTCCTGAGTTCCTCACATTCAGGCTACCAAAAAGGCAACGTCCAACAAGTCGGGCAAATTCCTGTTTTCCAAAGCACCCTAAGGAAGTCACACTAATGGCAGAGGGACAGGCAGAGAGCAGAGGCCTGGGCCTCCCAGCTCAGACTGCTCAGCATGGAGCCTCCCTCAGCTAGGGCGCGACGCAGCTGTGCCGGGGTGTGCACACGCTGAGCACCGGTGCACCCCACTCTTGCGCCTGTGCTTTCGTTTTGAAAACCCAAGGCGATGAGGAGCTGGGGAGGGACAGGATTTTGATTCTTGTTGTAAAAAACCTTAAAAAGTTTTTGGTTGCAAACAAGGGACAATCATATTTCAAGGAATTTTTTAAAGCCTTTTCTTTTTTTTTAATGAAAAATATCTAAATAACTAACTCCATCATACCCAGAGTCAATAGTCACACATCTTTCCACAAAAAGAAAAAAAAAATGCCCAGGAGGGCTCAGATTTCTTTCAGCTGCTGACACCCATAGAACAGGAGCCCAGGCCGAGGGCACTGTGCCAAAAGGGTGTGTGAGCCAGTCCCACAGGGCGGAGGCCCACAGAATGGAGCTGCTTCGTCTTCTTCCAAAGCCTTTTGTGAGGGGGCAGAAAGTGGCGACTTTGGGGGGGTTCCAATAGCTAATCTCAGCTTTCCCCACTGTCATTAGGCTGCCCAGCCCCAGGAGATGACATTCCTCCCTTCAGACCAGATCCCTCCTGGTACAAATATAGCCGCACACCGGCTATTGTTTCAGATAAGCAATGAGAAAAGGCAACGTGCACACGTGTACACACACAGGCACACATACAAGTCCAAAAACAACAAAAATGTGGCTACTGAAGAGTTAGAATTGTATCAAATCCACGTCCATACAAAGACAGAGTTTGAAAAGATATGTACATGGCATTCGCCCAAGCCAAGTGTGCGCCGCAGGAGTGATGCCCATCGTGTGCTGCAAAACCATCCGAGAGACTGTGGCGCAAGCCCATCTGGAAGGATGCTGTGAAGCACCTGAACCAAAGACCACGGGCCTAAGGAATTGCCTCTGGCTGTCCCCGTGGCCTGTCCCCAACCCCGGAAGGACACATGCTGCCCTCCACAGGCTAGTCCCCAGGCTTCCACTTCCTACTCTCTCCCACCACCACCCAGCCTCAAGCTATTGGGCGGCGCAGCAGGGAAGGGCACAGCAGATGCCAAAGGCAGAGAGCATCTCTTGGCTCTCATCAGTGGGGCCCAAGCCTGGCTGTGTGCTAACTGGTGAGCAGATGCATTGGGGTGAGTGTCTTCTCACCAGCTCCCAGGTCATGCTTGGGCACCTGCTTGAGAAAACACTGGGAGAGCCAGGGCTGGCCCCAGGTTGTCCAATGTGGCCAAATGGGATGGGCCCCAACCTCTGTCAGGAAAAAGTGGGGGCCTTCTAGGCCAAAAATCCCTTTGTGAGGAAGGGCAGGGGAGGGAAGGAGGAAGGAAGGAAAGGTGGAATGCCACCTGGTCAGCATGTCTGGAGCTTTGTAGGGGGGAGGGGCAAGGGGACAGAAAGGTCAACTGGTAGGTGATTGACTCCCCAGGTGGAGACTCGATATCAGAGGCATATGAAGGGCCTCTGCTAAGACTGGTCCCTTATAATTGACACATTTCCAGAAGAATCTTTCTAAGAGCTAACCTCCCTGGCTCCCTAGTGCCTCAAGCACCTCACAGGCATTAGGTCATTCAGCTTCCATGGGCCCTGTCAGGTAGGGGGAGGATAGAAAACTCCAGCTGCAAGATTGAGCAAGCCATCCAAGCTGGTGGCCTCACTGGGATCAGAACATGGGCCTCCTGACTTGAAGCACAATTTTGGGCAAGTCCCTAGGCCTGGAGGAGCCTCCAGAAGTCATCTGTGGCCTCAAGGTGGGGCTGCATTCAAAGACTGAGTCTCAATGTCTGCCTTGGATTGCTGTTTAGACAGAAAGAAGCTGTCAACTGAGGGGGGTTTAAACCACTGTGGTTGCCGATGGACCTAGGCTGTGTACTCTTTTGGGCCACACAAAAATTTGCTACATTTTGTAAAGCACCACAGAGGAAAACTGGTTTGGTGCCAAGGCCAGAGGATAGAGATGGGAGTGGGGGGAGGTGGTGTCAACAGAATCTTTTGTGTAGTCACTGATAGTTAAACGGCAGGTCACTTCTGCCCCACTGCTGTCCAATGCCTCCCAGAAAACAAGTTGGCAGAGCAAACCCCAGATGGGCCTTTGAGCCCAGGTCATTGGCTCCCCCACAAAGAAATGTTTAAAAAGGGACAGGTTAGGATCTTCTCCCCAAGTGGACACCATCCTTAAGGAGAAATCATCGATCTGAAGTTCAATTTCAATGCACCTATTCAAAAAAAGGGAAGTATCCTAAAAGTTCAAAGCCAGAGAGCACAGTGCCAAGGAAGCCAAGCTCCAGGTCCTGTTATCAACCTCACAAGGAGGAAACTTCAGCTCTGCCCAGCCTGCGCCCCAACCATTGGAAGGCCATGGGATGCACAGGTAGGGCCAGGAGCATCAGTGTGCCCCACAGCAGAGTGCTCCAGGGCTGTGAGTGGGCTCGTGCCAGTGGGTAGTGGTTTTAGCATGGCTGGTGCACATGTCTGCAGAGGCAAAGTCTGGGGGAGGCAAAGTCACGTGGGCCCCTTAATAAATCCATAGGAAGTAGCTCTGCCATCCAGACCCTGCCCCTCATCCTTCACATACCCCGTCCTCCTTCTAGGAGAGTAGGGGAAGGGGAGGGGGTAGTGTCACAGATCTGTAACATGGATTTCACTAGGCCTCTTAGGAACGGCCTGGGTTCTAGAGTTTTGTTCTATTGTACTCATTATTTATTTATTTGTCATTACTTTTTTAAAATTTTGTTTGTTGCTCAATTCTTGTCCCTGCCTTCAAAATATAAGCAGGGACAGAAAGGACAGAACTGTCAAGGAAGAGGGGTGCTGAAAGGCTGGCCTCTCACTATGCTCTGTGGTTTAGGCTTCCACACACAGACAGGCCTCCAGCCAGCCCCACAGCCCTGGGCCCCGGCCTGTGGCCATCCTGGCCACAATCGACTCAATGGGTTGATTCCTTTGGCATAAGAGAAGCCAGTCCCTGACAGGAGAACAGGATGGTGGGGCTTTGGGGGAGCACTCGGAAGAGCTGGATGCTCGGGCCTGTAGCTCTTCCCAGGGGGCTTTGACCATGATGCTCCCTACCCCATCCTCCCCACCTGTCTCTGACAACTGACTTCCTAATACTCCATGGTTAGGGAATTATTTGGCAACAAGGAGGCTAAGGCTGTTTTGTGGTGGCACAGTCTTTAAAAAGTTAAAAAGAAAATAGGAGGCCTCTGAAAGAGGCGTTCATACAGGACAGGACACACATCCTACTACTTGTCGGTGTCAGGGTTGGCGGCCACTATCTCCTCGTACTTTGGGGGCGGGTCGCTGTAAGAAACACTGGCCTCCTCGCTGCTGCTCTCCTGCGGTGCAGTCACCTCCTCATAGGAGGGGGGAGGGGTGGCACTGGACAGTCTGGAAAGGGAGAGCTCAGGGAGGTAGAGGGAGCTCTCGAGCCGCACTGTGGTTCTGCCCCCCCGGCTGGGCCCCAGCACCACCTGGGCGTTGCTGTTCCCTGCCTCGCGGTGCCCCCCAGAGGACTCCCCCTGGCTATGCACAGTGCCCCGGTACACCATGACCCGGGGGAGGCTGTGCCCGGCGCGACTGGCTAGGTACCGGTTCTGAGCATAGGAGGGGTGGTGACGGGTTGCTTTCTGCAGCTGGCACCTCCAGATGATGAACAAGGCGATCACAATCAGCAATGCCACGCCCAGAAGGGGCACCACCACATACATGGCATCTGAGCTCTGTGAGGGGTCTCGCACTGAGTAGACTGCATTCGGGTACCCCTTCCAGAACTCCATCTGCAAAAGAAGAAGCACCACTTACCAGACATTCACACTCTGGATGGACCTCAGAGGCCTTCAGCAAGGCTGTGTTTTGTTGGGCAAAGCCCGCAGCTGCTTCCCACCCTTCCCCATCCGACTGGCCTCGGAGACCTAGCAGAGAAGCTGTGGAATGCACCAAGGACAAAGGACAATGCTCCCAAGTGAAGAAGCCCCCCAAGAGTCAGGTACTGGGAATGGAAGCACATTTTTTGTGTTCCTCTATGGCCCTGTGGCCACACCTTAGGCTGGGTGGCTTCCCTTCCTTGCTTCTGATCCATCTGAGACACCAGGGTCTGCTCTCGCTATTACTGAGGCCACTCCTACCCCCAGAAGCCTGCCCCAGGGTGGTACATGCCGTTTTCTCTTTGTTCTCAAACACCTCCTTGACTTCCTCATAGCTGCAGATCTCCTCCATGCACTCGCGCTCGATGGTGCCCTGGCGCAACTCCTCCAGGAACTCGTTGGCACGAGGGAACCGTTTCAGGACCGAGTGGGCATTCTTGGCCTCCAGAAACACTGAAGAGAGAGCTGCACTGAGGCCCGGAATGGCCTTCAATCCAGGCCCAGTCCAGGCATGAATCACAATTGTGGGGAGAAACAAGGCAAAGTGAGCAGGCAAGACACCAGGCTCCCAACCAAGGGACAGAAGGGCTGACTTCCTGTGGTGCCATATATTCCCATCTAGACTACCATGGACCCAACAAGGCGCAGGCCCTTGGTTATATAGAGGAAAATGGGAACCAACTAAGAGAGAAGTGCATGGTGCACAGGGACAAGAAAGAATAAGAATTTTGGGTATTGTAGTCATCAGTCAATAAATACCCAGTATCTTCTGGATCACCTTGAAAAGAGAAAGTCAGAGCCCTTGTTGTGAGAATGTATTCCTCTTTAAGGCCGATGCTGGTGAGACTGATACAAAATAACCCCATAAAACTCTACTAGGGTGGCATCCCTCCACCTGAACCAGCCACCTATGCTACTAGATCACCTGCCATCAAGAGTCTTGTTCAAAACAGTCTAGTACCAAGCCAGGCTGGGCTAGATCAGGAGACTGGGCACACATGAACCTGAGAGTGCCTCTGGGAACGGGAGGTAGAAGGGTCTAGATGGGGAGTCTAAGCCTTTGGAGACTGGGCACAGACCCCTCCTGCAAAAATGCCTTTGGGTGGCAGCCACGTCTCCGTGCAAAGGGAGAACCCCAGCTCCAGCTGGGCTGAGCAGCATGACGTGAACCATGCGTCCGCATAAGCCTGAGCCGAAACTTTAGAGGATGAAAGAAGAGGTGATATTTGCTCTTGGTGTTCATCCAGAGGTGGGTCTTCCTAGTTCCCATGTAAGGCAACTGCCCTTGGTGCCCTGGCTGATAGGTCTTTGCCTATCACGTTAGTATCTCTCCAGCAGCCCGGGGAAGTGCATCCAGCACATGCTCCAGGAGGGAGCCAGAGTTGAGAGGGCAAAACTGCTGCTCGGCACATTGGATAATGGCCACAGGGTCACCCCGGGGACAGGCAAGCTGGGAAAGACTTGAAAGATGCGCACGCACCTTTCCCATGGGCCCCTGGGCATAGCCCTCCATCACTCTGTCTGGGCCTGGAAAAAACTCACCTGCCATGATGCTCCCTCAGCTCCAGGGGCTCACTTGCCTGGCAAAGGAGAAAAGCAAAGTTGTGGTGAATTCACTCCCAGAAATCTGCAGGGCACCCTTTTGGCCCTGGGATGTGACATTCTACCCTCCCCAAGCCTGGTCAAAAGGTCCAAGCAGGGCCCCGTTCGCTGCAGCGCCCTCTATGCAGCACTCACAGCTCTTACTGATTCTCATGCTCCCCCCAAGCTCGTCTCCGGAGCCCCCCAAAGCCCCCAGCAGAGCCCAAAGCAAACCTTTCAGTTATGTCCCCCAAGAACACATTCAGAGCATCTAGAAGACCTAAGGGTTGGCCTTTTTCTTTAAAAAAGGAAAACTCCTATAGGCTGAGGCTCCTCCTTCCTTGCTCCCCTCAGTGAATCTTTGCATCTTTGAATTGGAAAGGCCCTCAGAGGTAGATGAGGAAATGAGCCCAGAGATGCAGAGACTCTTGTAAGGTTAAGCAAAACGACAGTGACAGAGGCAGAACCTGAACTGGGAACTAATTTTGATCACCATGTTGAGTCTCAGATACTTCTAATGACAAGCACGTTCCCCTGAAAACAAAGCTTAAGGCAGGACCAACAACCATCTCAGATGCCATGGCCTGGTTGAGACTGGCCTCCAAGAACCTTCTGTGGACACATGTCCTGCAGGGGCAGACCCTCAATGCACAACACAGTTGCATTGTTGAGATCCCTGGGCATACCAATTAGGCCCAAACCTAGATGATCTGCTGGGCTCATCTTCACCTGACAGGGAGGCAGATATCTGGAATCTTCTGGAACCAGGTATCTTTCCTCTCTTTGCATTAAAGACCACCACAGCAGAGTACCCAGACATGGATTTAGATGATCAACACTAAGATGCTAACTTGAAGAGTTGGCTCTAATGCAAGCTACTGTCCAAAAGCCTTTCTCCTGCTAAGGAGCTATCCAGCCAGTACATAAACCGTGGGCACAGCACATTGCTCCTCCTGCCCCTCCCCATAACACGCACACCCACTCACACACATATTCCAGAGCACCAGCCAAGCTGTCCACATCTGGGAGCAATCACTCCACTGCTTCCCTCTCCAAGCAGAAGCTCTGGTTTTATGACTAGCTGGATGCAAGACACATGAACCATGTAACCCCTTGTGTGCCCCTTTTGGCCTGGGCTGCCAGGAAGTTCAGCATTAGCATTGCCAGTCAAGCACAGGCACCCTGGTAGCCCAGCTGTTGAGCACATATGCTTCTCTCCTGTGATGTGGTATACAGTTTTCTATTTATGTTTTAAGAATCTTATTGTGAATTTATATGTCTTGTAATCCTTCCAGCAAATAGGTAGGATACAAATCATAAATTTAAAACTAAAGGAAAAACAACAAATCTAACATTCATCTGTGGAAACACCACATCAAGAGGCATTTTCTTTTGAACCCCACAACAACCTCACCCAAAACTATCAACATGTGAATTTGCCAACAGATGGGCCTGCATTGTGAGAAAATTGGCCTCAATGTTTATCAGAGCAAAGATGGAATATTATCTCCAAATTCTACTTCCATCATGGCTCTCTGAGGTTCATATAGTGAGGACGTGGAGGTTTTATTGATTGAAGAAAAATGGAGCTGTTTTATCCGGTTTGAAAATAATCAGGAAATGCTTTACTAATAAGGGAAGAGAGAAAAATATGTTTCATTGCTTATCAGAGCGAACTGCAGTGTTTCTTAAATTTTTATGTGGAAAAATTATGTAACAGCTTACATATAGCCACCTTTTGTCCCAAACACACCCAACTTTGGTGCATGCACACCCACACCTATCATAGACCCAAATGTGTGTTATCCTGACACACCTGCTAAAGTCCTTAGTTCATTTTTAGACTTCAAACGAGACAGGAAGTCCCCTAAACAGCTCCACTGGCAATTCTGTGGCCACCATCACTGCCGCTGCGGCCTGCCATGAGGCCTTCTCTTACCCCCAAAATTTAGCGCCTGCTTCTTCCCCTATAAATACACCATCAATAGGCAGTTACTACGGCAACAGAGAGGAAGCAAGCTTGAGGGCTCCACGACAGGGAATGATGCTGCAGTCACGCATGTATATGTCCCTCCTGCCTCTGGTGGCTACTGTAAAGCTGACTGTAGGCTGAAGGAATTTTTAACCCACTCCCCACAGGAGCACAGCTGAATCCTGGCAGCCTGGAGAGGAAGGAAGGAGGGGAACTGGCCACCACAAAGACCTTCCTTGACCCCACCCCAGGCTGAAGCTTCTGAATCACAGCACTCTGGGGCACGGCTCCCAAAGTCCCTCACATGAAGCCTGGTGGCCACCAGTGCACCTGGAGTCCCAAGGCATGGCCTCCAAACCACTTTTCCGAACCCTAGACCTTTTCATTTCTGTCACTCAGAACTGATGGCCAAGAAAGGGTTCTGTGATCTCCAAATCTCATGACTCATCGACCCACCCAGTGACAAGGCAGCTCCCAAATGAGGCTGAAACTCAAACTCTGGGGCCCTCTTGTCCCCTTCCATTCATGCCAGCACTGAGAGTGCCTGTCCTCGCCCACCTTTGTCGGACACCAGCGCCCTGCCCAGGAACTCCTGCTTCTGGCCCAGCAACACTTCTCCGGGGCTGCTCAAGACCCCCAACGCCTTGGCCCGGCCAAGCCTCCAGATTCCCCCTCCCCAACAGTGCCAGAGTCCAGCTCAGCGGCCCAGGACACCAAACCATGCCGTGGGGCTGGGGCACCCAACCCAAGCGGCCTCACCGTTCTCCGGGCCCAGGAGGCGGCCGCCCTGTTTGCGCACGCAGCCCGCCACCTCGCTGCTGCGCTTCTTCCAGCAGGGCCCCTGTCCCCGCCCACCTGCTCCCCGTCGGCCAAGCCCCCCGGCCCAGCCCAGCGGTCTCCTCCCTCCCGCCCTCCCCGCGCCGCTGTCCTCCCGCCGCCCCGGGCGCCCTATCGCCCGCCGGGCCAAGGCCGAAGTGCGCCTGTAGCCCCCGCCCCTCGCAGCCAGGAGCCCAGGCCCTGCCCATTACCTCGGCACCCCCCTGCCTGCCCCTGCTCTCCTCTGGGGGCTGCTCCGCTGCCCACCCCACCACCCCGCCGCGCCAGGTCTGGCCTCGCGCCCCGAGCCTCGCGCGCCACGACCGCCGTGCTCCGATCGCCAGGCCGCGATCCTCGCACTGCCCTGCGCACCGAGCCGCCGGGCCGGCGGGCCAAGGAGTGGAAGGAGGGGTGGGGGCGACCAGAGCGGGCCGAGGGGGTTGGGAGAGCGGGCCGGCAAGCTGGGCCAGAGGGGCGGCGGCGCGCACCGAGCACCGCGCGCCCGCGCCCCACACCGCCGGCGCCGCCCCTGCCCCCGCCCGTGCTGCCGGGGGGCGGGGCCTGGCCGGCGGGCCGGGGGCATGCAGGGGACCTTGGCCACTGCACCGGCCCAGTCTTGACCCGGAATGCGGCCCCTCGGAAGACCTGGCGCAGCAGCGGGTTCGGGCGGTCTCGCCCAAGGCCCTCGCGCCAAGCGTCCCCGCGCAGCCCAACCCACTCCTGTGCCAACCCGGGCTTACCTGCCATTCCGGCCGGCCCGGCCCCAGGTGCCTGCCAAGAAGAGAGGGACGCAGGCCAGCAGCCTGGGCCTGCCTTTTCAGGGCCCCACCGGTCCCGCAGAAGAAAGGCCGGGTCGAGGCTGCATTCGAGCAGTGACTGAGTGACCTTGGCCTCCTCACTTACCTCCCCCCACCCTGCCTTGGGAATTCAGGCTTCTCTCTTGTAAAATCTGAGAAATGGAGAGAATCCTTCCTCCCTCGCGGGG
The DNA here is from genome assembly GCA_963574885.1 of Lepilemur ruficaudatus. Lineage (NCBI taxonomy): Eukaryota > Metazoa > Chordata > Mammalia > Primates > Lepilemuridae > Lepilemur > Lepilemur ruficaudatus. The sequence continues at coordinate 69,270 of CAUYRT010044175.1, forward strand.
CTGTGGCGAGAGAAGGAGAAGATGGGCTTGGGAGACCTTCAGGTGCAGAAAGGGGACAGGAAGGAATCATCTGGGTCTGCAACGAGGGTTAGATGGGGGGGCTCATTCCGAGGCCACCCTGTGGGAGGTTCAGCATGGCAGGACAAGACACTGGTAGCAGAGATGACACTAGTCCAAGAGGAACCACACGACAAGGACAAGGTTGACTGTAAGAGAAGGGCAAGGCAGTTCTTGAGGGCGCTCAGGTTCTAGGTCTGGGAAAGCCTAGGAGAGGAGGGGCCTGGTGCGCCCTACTGGGTCATCAGGGCTCTTTTTCATCCTCTGCACCTCTAGAACCCACCCAGCAATGGGATTAGCCTCAGTCCCCCTCTTCCCCTCAGCGCAAGTGGTGCCTTTGATAGGAATGAGCCTGAGAAGGTGTCCCTGGAACTACGCCTACTCCCATCCCAGGTGGAGTAACTCAACCTGCCCCAGCTATCAGGGGCTGAGCTCCCTGCTGCCCTGGTCCCTGCCCTTCTACCCCCCTCCACGTTCCCCAAGGTGCCTTCCCTTCCATTTCAGCCCCTGTTCTCTGAGTTCTTCCCTGGCATGTTGGCTGTCCTAGGCTACAGGAGTCTGTGGCACTCCCCACATTGAAAGCAAGGAGGGCCACACCCCAGGCCTGTGGGGACAGGGTTCCACAGAAAATAATCAAGATCACCTGAGGATGAGAATGGGGCTCCTTTGTGCCTAAAGGACTGAGTATGTTTTGGAGGAAACTCCGATTCAAGGGGAGAGAGCTGGGGTCATGACTGGTGGGGGAAACAGGTCGGGGCTCTTCTGGAGCTAACCTCCCGAGTTTGCTAGCGCACCAGCATGTTTCCATCCTGATCTCAACAGCCATAGACCCTTGCGCACACAACTGTTGAAAGCATACCCCTCCAGTATGTGCACAGGGGTCTACTCACCCCCTCTTGAGCTTCTGGCTCAAACAACACCAGTCTACTTCTAGTTCCCTGTCTACCCTGAATGCCTTTCCTCCCACCATGGGCCTGGTGCCCTTGCATTCATTCTTCCCACACAGTGCAGAGACTGTGAACATGGGGGCCTCTGGGGATGGCAAGGGATGGGAAGGGGGAGGAGTACTGCCTCTGGAGCGTAGTGCAGTCTCAGCAGTACCACATAGTGGCTCTACGATCTTCAGCAAGTGACTTAACCTGTCTGCATCTCAGTTCCCTTATCTGTCCAATGGGGATGATGCTAACAGGGTAAAGGAGGGAATCGCGCAGAGTGTGCCTGGTGCTGAAGTGTGAGCTGCACTGTGTTCACAGGGTTGCTCACATCCGTTGCAGGAGTGTCTCCTCTCTAGGGGTCAGGGACCTGTCTCTTCCTGTGTCCCTAGCATCCGATACAGAGCCTCATTGGTAGAAGGTGCTCAGTAGATCCTTGTAGAGCTGAGGCTAGAGGGAGCTGAGGTGAGGAGCTGCAGAGAGAGTCAGCCTTCAACATACCACCTCAATGTTGTCCCCAACACCAACAGTAGCTTTGGCTCCTGCTTCCTTCCTGTGGAGAGCCTGAGTCTTGGGACATCAGTTTCCCCAGACTCTTCGCCTTCATCAAGGGCTTTCTAACTCCCCACAGCATGGCTCCAGGTACTCCTGCGGACTAGCAGGGGAGGGTTGCAGCCGTCCCTCCATCCATCCTGCCACATGATTTGAGATCTTGGTCTGAACAATGCTCCCTGAAGCAGTATAGGAAGGGCTTGTCCACTGGCTTCACTGCCTGGGCCAGGCACTGAGCAGTTTAGAGCAGTTTAGTGGCTTTCCTTTTCCAACCAAACTGCAATGACTTTAGCCTCCCTTAGGCTACTGGCACAGCTCAGACTCTCATCATGCCTTCACACCCACAGAGGGCCAACCATGTGAAGACACAAGGCAAAGGTGACCATCTACAAGCCAAGGAGAGGTCTCAGGAGTAACCAACCCGGCTGACAACTTGATCTTGGACTTCTAGCCTCCAGAACTGGGAGAGAATACATTGCTGTTGTTTAACCCCCATTTCCCCAGCCTATGGTACTTTGTCAAACAAAAACAGCGGCCTGAGCAAACTCATATATCAGGTATTTACTCAGTGATATTATGTGGCAAGGGCTGCTCTAGGATCTGGGATTACAGAAGCCAACAAACTAAACAAAAACTCCTACCTTCGTGGATATTAAACAAAAAAGCAGGAGTTGAAGATACAGGCTGCTGGATGATGATTGGTGCTGTGGGGAAAATGAAGCAGAGATTTGAAATAAGGCAGTCAGGGAAGGCACCACAGTGAGGATGGCATTTGAGCCAAGACTCAAAGGAGGAGAGGGGCCATCCTGTTCCGGGTCAACAGATCCACAGTGCAAGAGTCGTGGGAGCAGAGGCAAGCCTGGTGTGTTCTGGGGTCAGCCAGGAGGCTGGTGCGCTGAAGGGTGAGCAAGAGAGGAGGGTGGTAGGGGATAGGGTCAGAGAGGTCAAGATGGGGGTGATGGGGAGTCATGCAGAGTGATGTGGGGAGACATTGAGGGTTCTGAGTTAGGGGGTACTATGGCCTGATTTCTATTCTTATAAATTATCAGTCTGGCTGCACTGAGAGAGTGGAGCTGGGAGACTGCCTAGGGGGCTATTGGAATAACCCAGATGCTGGAGAGATTTTATTGAAAGAGTCTTTTGCCTTGGATGACAGTTGGGAGTTGGGCTAGGACAGAGACAGAAGTCAGAGATGGCACTCAAGTTTTTAGTCTGAGGAATGGGAAGGATGAAGGCACTTTAACCAAGGTGAGGCAGACAAGATAGGGTAGGTCATGTGCAGGAGTGTGGGGTTCAGGGCAATACCAGGGCTGGAGGTATGACTGGAGTAAGTGACACTGAGTTGGTAAATGCCACAAGACTGGCTGGGATCCACAGGATAGGGAATGAAAGGAAAGAAAAGCAGCCCCAGGACTTAGCCCTGGGCAGTCCCGCATTTGGAGGCAAGGTAGGCAAGGAGGAGCTGGAAGAGGACACGAAGGGGCCGTGGGGGGACAGAGAGGAGACCAGCAGGACATGGGGGAACTGAGGAGAATGAATCAGGAAGGAGGCAGCCATCAGCCATCTGGGTCCTACGGGCCGGGCAAGTAAGATGAGGACAAGGCATGGAACATCGCATCTGTCCACGTGGACGTCATGAGTCAACTGACAAGAGCAATTCCAGGGGAACATGGAGGGACAAAGGCAGATCAGAGTGTTTCAATCAAGAGTGGGAAAAGAGGAGTTGAAAACAGAGAGTGCTGATTGACAAGTCTTTTGAAGAGTTTTGCTACAAAGGAGAATAGAGAGAAGGGGGAATTATAGGGATATGAGGGGACAAGATAAAAAGTATGTTTAAAATATGGGATAGATTACTGTGGTGACATGTTAGTATGCTAATGGGCTGGTACAGAGGGACAAATCGGTGATGTGGGAGAGAGAGGCACAGATGCAGGTAGGTGGGAGACACCATAGTGAAGCTTGGAGAAGTTCTCCATAAAACAGGAGGCCAGGTCAGCACTGGGAGTGGGGGAGGAGTGTCGGTGGTTTGAGGAGAGAAGGCTTAAAACAGTCTTCTGGGAGACAGGAGGGTGAGTGTGCTGTGGAACCGCAGTGCGATTGCGGGGCCACGTTAAGGACCCACTGGGGGGTTGACAGCCATTACTTTCCACTGACACTGCTCAGCATATGTGTGCGGTTTGCTCCAGCCAGGTCCAGTTGCACCGGTACAGACCCAGAGTAGTAGAGAGCTACATTGCATCAGGGTTGGAGTTTTGCCAGAAGAGTATGAGGAAATGACAGAGGGACACAGTAGTTGTGTGTGGATTCAAGGGAGAAAGGGTGATGACTGGCCATGGATTTTAGGCTGGGTAAGGAGAGAGGTAAGGACAGAATCAGGGTTTGGAGGAGAGTGAAAAATAGTAGAATCTTTGGTTTGAGGGCCCCAGTAAAGGTCAAAGGATTGTTGTAATGCTAAAAGGAGTGAACTGGCTGCTGGGGAGCTGGATGCATGACGTGGAGGTTCTGGAAGGGCAGTGGATATAGATGTTGTCACGGTCTCAGGATGTGACCACAGAAGGAAGTGGCTGTGGTAGGGAGGAGCACAGAGCATGGTCAACAGGGTACGAGGCCTGGGGGTTGAACTATCTATGTAGATATTGAAACCACCAAGCATGTACATATGTCACTACCCTAACACCAGCCCCTTGCCACCTTGTCTCCTTCTCAAGCCCTCACTCTACTCCTTGGGCTCATCGTGAACCTGAGGGGCACTGAATCCCTGATCTCCGCACAGCCTCACTTGCCTTAGAGGTCACGCACCACTGAGCCCACCCCCTGTCCCAATCTGTCAGCCCTTCCCTGAACCTTGACCCTAAACTCTTTTTCTTAAATTAACAAATAAAAATTGTATATATCATGTACAACATGTTGTTTTGAAATATGTGTACATTGTGGAATAGCTAAATTGAGCTAATTAACATATGCATTACCTCACAAGGTTTATTGTTCTGTGGTGAAAACGCTTCAAATCTACTCTCTTAGCGCTTTGCAAGCATGCAATACATTGTTATCAACTGTGGTCGCTGTACAACACATCTCCTGAACTGTTCCTCCTGTCTAACTGGTTTTGTACCCTTTGACCAACATCTCCCCAACTCCAGCCCCTACACTCTGCTTCTGTGAGTTCAGCTTTTTAAGATTCCACACATATAAGTGAGATCATGTGGTATTTGTCTTTCTGTGCCTGGCTTATCTCACTTAACATCCATGTTGTTGCAAATGACAGGATCTCATTCTTTTTATGGCTGAATAGTATTCCCTATGTCATTGTGTGTATGTACCACATTTTCTGATGACAAATGATGAAGATGTGGAGAAAAGGGAACCCTTGTGCGCTGTTGGTGGAAATGTAAACTAGTATAGTCACTATGGAGAATAGTATGAAGAGTCCTGAAAAAATTAAAAATAGAATACCATATGATCCAGCAATCCCACTGCTGGGTATATACCCAAAAGAAAGGAAATCAGTATGTCAAAGAGATACCTGCACTCCCATGTTCATTGCAGCCCTATTCATAATAGCCAAGATATGATCACCAGTGGCTGAAGGGTCCCCTTAACACCTCTGCTCTGGTGCTGGAATTTCATTCCTTTCACTGGGTGATCACTGTCCCTTTGCCATGTGCTCTAACTGCGGGCAGCAGAACCTCTAGACCAGTATTCCTCAAAGACTATGATGCACAAGACTCATCTGGGATGCTTTTCAATCATGGCAATTCTCATGTCTTCATCTACATTCTGTCTAGAATCAGTAGGCCTGAGGAGGAGCCAGAGTTGGTAGCTTACCTGACATCCAGCATGCCTAGTAACTTGGATGCAGGGGCCCTGGGGGACCAAACTTTCAGAAATGCTGCTTTAGTCTAGACTTTCTAACCACAAAGCCTCCCCTTCTTTCCACCCCCCTTCTCTCTGTCTCTCTGTCTCTCTCTCACACACACACCACCCACTAACCCCAGCAGAGGCCTCCCAGAAGTGATAGGCTGCCAGAGGAAGCAGCCTGATCTCAAATTTGGGAGGTCAAGTGAGCAAGCACACAGGGTCATTGGAGCACCCCTAGGCCTGGAACAGATCCCCAGAAGGGCTCAGTCCAAGGCTGGGAAACCAAAGACAGGCTGAATGGCCATTATATAGCCCATCTGGAACTTCACCATCCTCCCACTCACACACACTTGCTGTCCCAGCCAACACATACACATAAACCCCAAGCCAGGAAAAGATGCTTGGGCAGACAAGCTCCCAAGAGGACTCAGCCCGAGGAGTCTTTCATTCTCCCTACTGCCACCTCCTGGACACTGTGGGCACTGTAGCTCCCACCTCCACCTCTGCCAGGCCTCTCTGGATACCATCACCACACAAGCTGCATGAAGCACGTTGGAGGGCTCCAAACTCAAGTCCAAATACATTCCTTGCATCTGAATCTTATGATGAGGGGGAAGGAATCATGCCTATTTTCACAAGGGATTTAGCCCCTGCAGCCATGGCCTTGCCTGGAATGTTCACCAAGCATCAGAGATGATGCTTCCAGGAACACTAGGGGAGAGGATGCAGTGAACCAAGCAGACTAAAGACTTTGTCTTCGTGGATTTTATAGCAAGAGAACACAGACAACACATTAGTAAATAAGCACAACGAAGACAAGATTTCATCAAATCTAAGGTGACATCAATTGCATGAGCTACCAACTAAGATATGCTTCCAATTAAGCCATGATACAATGCTTTCTTAGCACACAGAATTTTTATTTTATCCTTATTGAAAGAGTCCTTTTTAGATTTAATCAGACATTGATTTTTTTCTTTCACAGATCTCTCTAGCGCTTACATAAAAAGGAAAATGGAAACAAAATAAATTGATTAAAGTAAAGCTGCTCACATTCGGATTCCAACTCAACTGAATCACACTTTGACCTAGACTTGTGGATGTCCCCGTGTTGCCACACAGCATTGTTCTCTGTGCCAACAGGGCTGCTGCTGAGGCAGGCTTTCTTTAAATAATTTACTTTTCAAAGAAAAATTCCATTTTCTATCTATGAGACATTGGACAATTAATATTTTGGAGTTTCTTCATCAACCAAATGGGGGACATAGCATTTCTCTTTTAAAGGGTATTTTAATGATTGAATAAGGTATCACAAGTAAAGCAGTTAATAAATGCTAGCTAAATAAATAAATAAATAAAAAGTCTTTGGGCCCTAAGGTCCACTTGGGACTCCAGTTTAGGAAATGTAGCTAATCTAGGTAATCCCCATCCCTTTGCCACTGCCATCGAATCCTAGAGGTTAAAGAGGTGGGTCCCTATCACCTCGGGGGAAGGGAGTCTCTTGTCAAATGCTGACACCCTACAGGCCTGGCGCTGTAAGATGAGACTCACCCCAATTTCAGAGACTGAAATATGAACATAGAATGGGAAAATGTGAATTAAATATGAAAAGAATTATATATATACATATATATTATATATATATATACACGCTTCTTAGAATCACTGAACTCTGGTACCATATCAGGTGGTAATGAGGTATATAGAGAAAATAAAGCAGAAAAGGGCTAGGGGATGAGGATTGCAGTTTTAAATCAGCTGGTCAGGGAAGGACTCACTGAGAAGTAACATTTGAGCAGCATTTAAGGCAGGTAAGGGGGACAGCTGTGGAGATAACTGGGAGAAGACTATTCTAGAAAAAAGGGGATGGCAAGTGCAAAGTCCCTGAGGCAAGATTGTGGTTGGCATATTTGAGGCACAAAGAGTGTCAGGGAAGGGCTCCACCAGACACCTTAACGACCTTGCACAACTTCACACAGGCTACAGAGGCAGGGCTCAACCACAGTCTGGCTCAAGTTCTGGTGGAACACCCAGTAATCCTCCCAGGATCACCAGAAGATGGGCAGTCTTGAGAGGAGCTGTTGCAAACCCTTTCTCACTCCCCTGCCTGTCTTTTATGAGGCTGCCGTGAAAAATTTCTCACTCACTTCCCTGGGTCCACCTAGCCCCTTGCTAGAGTCTGAATGTTTGTGTCCCCCCAGAATTCATATGTTGAAACCTAATCACCAATGTGACAGTATTAAGAGGGTGGGGCATTTAGGAGGTGATCAGGTTATGAGGGTGGAGCCATCTATGAAGCAGAGCGTTCTTGCCAGACAATCTGCTGGTGTCATGATCTTGGACTTTCCAGCCTCTAGAACTGTGAGCAATGAATTTATGTTGTTTATAAGTTAGCCTGTCTAAGATACTTTTTCTCTGTGGAACTAGGGACATGGGAAGCTGACAGGAGCTCAATGTGGCTAGAGCCAAGATCACCATGGAAGAGTGGTAGAAGATGAGCTTAGATGAGGCTGCTTCTTCCCCCAATTTTCCATAGCTGACTCCTGCTTGTCCTTTAGATCTTTGTTCTACTGTCACATCTTCAGAGAAGCCTTCCTAGATATACTCTGCAAAATAACTTCTCCCCTTCTATGCTATATCCTAGCTCCTGTTTTCTTTCCTCCAGAGCATTTGCCACTCTGACATTTTTCTGATTCATTCATATTTCCTTGTGCCCTACCTGCTTGCCCAACCAGACTGTCAGCTCCATGAGGGCAGGGACCTCTCTGTTTCTGTAGCCTCAGCTCCCTCCTGCCTTTCACATTGTGTTTCTCACCACGTAGCCCAGGAAATGAATATATAGTTTTTGTTCTGATTCTAAAACTAATATGATCTTATTGCTACAATAGTTGGAAATAACCACTCACAATCCCACCAGCCAGAGAAAGCCATTATTAAAGTTTCTGTATATTGCCTTCTTGTTTTTCACTTTACAAATTCAATGTTACATCATTTAGCTCATACGCTGTAAATATTTTTCATTTCCTTTGTTTTTAATCTAATTATAAAAGCATAAAGAGTACATTATAAAAATATTCAGGCAAAAATTAAATATATGAAGTATAAAGTTAAAAATCACCCATAATCCCATGACCTGTTGAGAATCACTTTAGTACTTTGGTATCTATTCCTCTGTATGTTTCCTTCCACACACACATTTTTCTCTCACACACAAAGTAATTATGAACTGCTTTTTTCCCCTTAACAACGTCTTGTGATCTCATGGCTGAACCAGTATTTCTTTACTTATGACCTAATGCTTTCCTGCTTCTCTTTTTTTTTTCTTTTGCCTTGCAAACGATGCTATTATGGCCTCATTTGTACACACATCTTTGGAATTTGACCATTTTCTCCATTTGCTTTCATGTTTGAAAAGGCCTTTTCCACTTCCAACATTTCAAAATAGTTGCAGTTTTCACCTTACATTTTATGTTTTCATTAGTTAACATGTAAATTTTTAATCTGCCTGAAATTAAACTTGGTTTAAGATTTAAGGTAGGGATTGATTAACTGATTTTTCCAAGTGCTTAGTTAATTTTGGGAATACCATCTTTTCTTCACCACTGCTGGAGGGAAGGAGTAGCTTAGGAGACTTCAGGCCCTGAGAATACCATTAACTGCTGCTCAGCATGTCTTTGAAATGGACAACGAATATTTCCTTGGTCTTCAAGAATCTCCTCCCCTCCCTACTGACCACAAGGCCACCCTTCAGATTTGTCTCTAAAGTAAATCTGGAGCCACAATTCTTCTATATCAGTTTTACCAGTTTTTTGTTTTTTTGATTTTTTTAATATATTGTTGATTCTGTTTCTGGTCTAGTTCATTGTGATAGCCTGTCTCTTACTAAGCCAGCAACACTGTGGCAACCAGTGTAGCTTTAACAGACCTTTTAATAACTGACAAATCAAGTACCCTCTTGCCCCTTGCTCCCAACTATTTCTACTCCTTTTCCCCCAAATTTTCTTGTTCACTATTGCTTATTTATTCTTTCCTCTAGCCTCTGGAATAGTTCCATAGAGTTACCAAAAAAGATACCATTGCTATCTTGGTTACAATTGCATCAAATTTATGGATTAAGTTTGGGAAAGACTGATATCTTTACAATATAAATTTTTTCAATCATTTTCTTGGTATTCTTTTATATTTTCCTAAATCTTGTTTAATGTTCCTCAATAAGTTTTCTAGTTTTGTTTTTATAGGTCCAGCACATTTAAAAATATTTTATGCATAGCTGCTATATAGATAGATAGATAGATAGATAGATATTGTTGCAATTGTGAATGGGTTTTTTTCCATTATAGTTTCTAACTGGCTATTGCTGGTTTGTCAGAAAGAAGCTGATTTTTGTGAAATTATTTGCATCCATTTGCTTTGTAAAAAACACTTTAGTTCTCTAAGTGGTGATCATAGAATTTGCAAATACTGATAAGCATGTCTCCTCCTTTTCGATATGTATGTCATTGATTTTTTTTTTTTTTTTTTGAGACAGAGTCTCACTCTGTTGCCCGGGCTAGAGTGCCGTGGCATCAGCCTAGCTCACAGCAACCTCAAACTCCTGGGCTGAAGCGATCCTTCTGCCTCAGCCTCCCGAGTAGCTGGGACTACACGCATGCACCACCATGCCCGGCTAATTTTTTCTATATATACTTAGTTGTCCAATTAATTTGTTTCTATTATTAGTAGAGACGGGGTCTTGCTCTTGCTCAGGCTGGTTTCGAACTCCTGACCTTGAGCAATCCGCCCGCCTCGGCCTCCCAGAATGCTAGGATTACAGGCGTGAGCCACCGCGCCCGGCCAGACTATATAGAATTTTAAAAGTTTGTAGTAGTCGTGTAGCATGAGGAGTCAGCCCTTAAGCTTTCCTAACATAGTGCCACTACATCTGGGTCTGTCTTAGTGGTACATACTTAAATTTTATCTGAAAAGTCTTAAAAATGACCAACAGCAAAACAAACCCTTAAAATCGAGATCATTTTCAGATCTGCTCTAAAGAGCTCCAGATAAACTCTCTAGAAATATTATTTCTGCTCATTATTTTTGGTCTCGAATTTTTGCCTCTGTGGAAAGAGCATTTGGATTAGTTGCTAGGTGACATGGATTTTAGTCTCAGCTTTCTTCATCAACTTTATGAGTTTATGTGTCGTTTATTTCATCTCTTACAGTTTCACTTGCCACATCTTCATCTTGATGCTAAAGATGAATATGGAGTATTTTTTGTTTTTAGATTATCAAATACTTTGTGAATGTGAAGTGATTTCTTACTGTAGTTATAGGACTTGCAGAATGTCTTTAAGTATACCTGCCTTCTAGGAGAGAAGGGTTAAAGGAGAGCATGACCACATGCATCTTCCTCTTCTTCATGTGGATAAGAAGAATGAGAGAATTCATTTGAAGTCTCTTCAGGAAACTACTAGTGGATTATTGTGAGGAAAAATGGTGGATTTTCTGTGACTTTACAAATCAGCTGGCTCTGAAGGACTTGAAAATTAATGCACTGACTGCCACATTAGAAAAAAAATTTTTTTTCCCTTGGGGCCACAGTGTTTTATTATGAAAATAGAATAAAAACTTTGACAATAAAATGATCCTGTCTAATTTAATGAAAAAGTCAATGAAAAAGGAAATTTATTGATTTGTATTTGTTTAATCCACGTTTTCAGAATTAATTTGTCAGTATTGTGACAATAAAAACATCAAGTAATATTTTCATGAACCAACTGCAGGATTTTACCTAGATTTTGTTTCATGAGGCCCTGGGCTCAAAATTAGTGTGAGTTAAATACAACTCACATGGCAGTTAATGTGTTAAGAGTGTTGGGGTCTACTTATAATATTTATGCTTTGTACCCTAAACATTGTTATTTAGATTGATTCTTCATTCTTGATACTTCTTCTTTGATTCTTTTTTATTTATGCCTTAGATTTTATTTTAAAGTATCTTAGGAAATGGCTCTAGGGATTGAGATATGAAGGCCAATGGAACATTAAAAGTATGTTTAGGATTGAAGTCTGGACATGTATTTTTAAAAATGTTGCTTTACTCCATTTTGTAGCATGTTACACAGAATTTAGTCCTTGTCTCTTTATGTCCTCATTTTATAGAATATTTATTTTTCAAAAATGGATATTTAAAGTCTATTAAAAACCTTGGAAGTTCTTCCCAGCCTTCTCAAGACTCATTTCACAGGCTCAGAGGCACATTCTTCCAAAGTTTAGTTTCTTTCGGGTTTCTTCCTAACATTCTTTGTTATTCTTCCCTCCCCAAATCTCCACCAGCACAGTATATAAAAGTTGCCCATTCCCCCCAATTTTTTTTTTTTTTGAGACAGAGTCTCACTCTGTTGCCCAGGCTAGAGTGCCATGGCGTCAGCTTGGCTCACAGCAACCTCAAACTGCTGGGCTCAAACAATCCTTCTGCCTCAGCCTCCTGAGTAGTTGGGACTACAGGCATGCGCCACCATGCCCAGCTAATTTTTTATATATTCTTTTAGTTGGCCAATTAATTTCTTTCTATTTTTGGTAGAGATGGAGTCTCGCTGTTGCTCACGCTGGTTTCAAACTCCTGACCTTGAGTGATCCTCCTGCCTCAGCCTCCCCGAGTGCTCGGATTACAGGCATGAGCCACTGCACCGGCCTCCCCCAAATTTCTTGTTCAAGTGAGACAGGAACTCTTCTCTGAGTGATGCAGGACTCTCTTAAATTCCTAAGTGAAGTTTGAAATTTGAAATAAACATTATTGAGGTTTAAAAATTTTAGAGGCATATGTACAATACTGTAATATCAAATCTTAAAAATGAAAATGAAGGGAATTATACAGCAATCCATAATTTTAAAAGTACATAGTTACATAAATTCAGATGCTTAGATTTTATTTTACTCTAATATGGTTAATAAAAGTGTTAAGATGGTTTTAGATGTTTCTATCTCATAGAGATTTTTTTAAAACAAGTATAATGGTTCAAATTGCATATTGCAGTGAAAATGCCAACTTTTAAGAGGAATTATATTTGGAATCAAATTTCCTTTTAACTGCATAACAAGTTGAATATTTTGCTTTATTAAGCATGTCTTTTTATTCTTAACATGTTAGTACAAAGATCTTTTTTGCATTGTGTTGCTCCAACTCTAGATTCACCATTTTTGAATAGGGCCCCCATGTTGGTTGTCTTACAGCTTTCATTGTCAAGGTTGAAACCACCTGCAACAAAGGTCTCTAATAGCATTATTCAGAAGCACTTTGTCTGACTGTTGTGTCTGACTTTATTCCCTGTGAGGTAGTGTCTCCATTTTTCTGGGTCAGTTCTTTTTTGTCAAGGACTGGAAGTCTTCAGTTAGAGAATAAGATAAAAAAAAATTTTTTTTTAATTCAAAAATGTTTGGAGTGTATTTTCAGCATATATAATTAATGATTATATTCACCTGTTCATTAGTATTTTAATTCAAAGAACATAAAGGTGGTACAATTCAATTTATCAAAGTGAAAGCTAAATGTCTTTTCCTAAATCTAAAAAGAGTGAAATGTCAGTCATTTAAAATTGTTTGAATACAGATTTATATTTAGAAGAGAGCAGTAAAAATCATGTGTTTTTCCTATATTAATCAAACTGTTTTATTCTAATAAATCACATTTAATGGTACTGAAAACAGTACATACTGAAGGATAATGGAACATGTCTCTTACTCTTCTTAGATCAGCGTCTAAGGTATTATTCTGTGATAGTAATTTTGTATTGGTACAGTGTCTGAAGGTTATTTGGGTTATTCAGTGAATCACTTCAGTTAACTTCTTTGCTTTTTATCAGTATACCAAATAATCTCTGGTTCTAATACATTGTATTTCTTTATTGGTCTTGAGAAACAGCTTTGTGATTTCATTTTAGTATTTGGATTCAGAAAGCTATGTCTGTTGTTATAGATAATTTTTCTGAAAAAAATTGTAAGTATTTAAATATCCAGAATTTAACTGAGGAATTATAGCAAGATAAAGTGAACTTTATATTTCATTTGCAAGGGTTGGATAAGTCTGTAAGACAATAGTAAGTGCTCAGATGATTGGGTAGAAGGCATTTCCTCATTTTTATAGCAGGACAGTGTGGTTAATGCTCTCAGGTTTCTGCCTCATAATTGTCAGTGAATTACAACTAAATTGAAAATGTTTGGGAGAATTAAAGATGGCGGACGAGTAAAGCCACCAGCCAGAGTGTCTCCTCAAAAAAGACAGATTTTAGAAGAAAGCGGCAGAAATAAGCAAGCAGACATCGGACAAGGGTCAGAAGGAGGGATACCTGAGACCACGAGAGACTCCACGGGAGGAGGTTGCGGAGGAGAACTGGAAGGAGAAAGCCCACAAGAAGCTTGGAGACCAGCAACAAGGGTAGGTGGAGCAGCTAACTTTCCCCTCCCTTGCATCTCGGACTGCTAGTGGGCTCCTGGGTGGTTGGAGACACCTAACACCAGCCCAGAGACAGCTGCTGCCGGTGAGCGGTGAGCCTCTTGTGGCCACGGCACCAGGCTCCCAGCTCCCCCAGGACACCTCCCAGCCCACACACTCAAGCCAATCGGCAGACACCATATTGCCTCCTTCTCCCCTCCCCCTTCCCTACCCACTGCTGCTGAGAGAGACAATTTAGCCACCACCCAGAGGCATCTCAAGGGAACAGGACCTTCCCATTTGGGGCCCTACAGCAGACTTAGGGGTACTCAGACTGTGAGCTCCCTACCCGCCAGCCCTCCCAGGCGCTGCTGGCCCGGTGTCTCCAGGAAAACAGGGCCGATCCCGAGGCTGAGAGACATTGACCCAGCTTGGGCACCCTGTGGGTGACTTAGGACTGACACGCCACTTCCTGGTGGGGTCACGGTTTGAAGTCCGGGATCCAGGGATCAGACCTGCAAACTAGACCTGGTGCACCCAGGTCTTGCATTGCCCTGGGGCACAGAAGGGACATTAGTGAACGTGCCTACTTTGTGTGTTTGCCTTCGGGGGCGGATCAGCGTGCTTGAGGGGCAACTCTCCTTGCAGGGGAAGGCCGTGTCCAC
>CAUYRT010044176.1:0-22809 GCA_963574885.1 Lepilemur ruficaudatus
TGGTTCCTTTAGCAGTTGAAGAAATTGATAAACAGTTAAACTGTGCCAGTTTTATATCAGTGTTTCCAAATGATTGAAATAGAAATTCAGTAATTTCAATAATGGTTTAATTTTTTTCACCTAATTCATAGAATAAACTAAAATGTAGTTCATTTTCTTGTCATTTCTAAGGTAGCCTTACTGGGTCTCAGGATGCAAATTGATTGTAATAAAGAATGACTTAGGGAAAGTGGAGTTTATGTTAGGAACATGATTTTTGGCATTTATATACACTCAACAAATATTTCCATGGTTTGCATCTTTCCTTTCTCTTCATTTTATTCTTCTATTCCTCATTCCTTCTCTTTCTCCTATTCTTCCATGCGGCCACCATCCCCTTTCGTAAGCTGTATACTACATTTTCTTACAAATTTATTATTATTATTATTATTATTATTATTTTTTGAGACAGAGTCCCGCTCTGTTGCCTGGGCTAGAGTGAGTGCCATGGCATCAGCCTAGCTCACAGCAACCTCAAACTCCTGGGCTCAAGCAATGCTTCTGCTTCAGCCTCCCAAGTAGCTGGGACTACAAGCATGAGCCACCATGGCCGGCTAATTTTTTCTATAAATTTTTATTTGGCCAATTTCTTTCTATTTATAGTAGAGATGGGGTCTTGTTCTTGCTCAGGCTGGTTTTGAACTCCTGACCTCGAGCGATCCACCCGCCTCAGCCTCCCAGAGTGCTAGGATTACAGGCGTGAGCCACCGCACCCAGCCCACAAATTTATTATATTTTTATATAGCTGAAATTGTAAGTACATCACTGAAAGTATAATGCCAATTTCCTATGACACTTCCTGGACTATGATAGAGGCTCAATAAGTGTAAAATGTATTTCTCTTGTTTTCCTAAATCTGCCAACCTTAGATTATAGATTACCAAATTCACTAAAAATATTTATCATAGTTTACTTTGTGGCAAGCTCAAAGATGAATAGAAATGCCTCCTGTTCTTAAAAATAATAACCCATAAAAATAATTACAATATAATACAGTAAGTGTTCATATAGAAATAGACCAGGAATGATATGTAAGGACTGATGATGGGCGTGTAATCTAATTTCATGTTGCAAAGAGGGCATTTTAAAAGAAATAGCAATAAATCTAAATAATATGTAAGATTTAGCCATTTAATATTGGAAGGAAAGTTAGTTAAGGATTTAAAGTTGGTTAAACAACATCTTGTATAAATACCATTCCCTATTACAAACAGTCTGATATTACTAGGGAATAAAATAATCACCAGGTAATATTGGGCAATGGAGTTAAAGAGAAAAATAATGAGGGGTCTTTATGATAAAGAGCTTACACTTTTATCACTGTATATCATGGCAAAACTGAATGGTTTTAAGTAGCATAACTATTGCTATTTAATAACTACTGTGTAATAAAATACCAGTAAACTTTAGTGTCTTAAACCGCCATTTTTTGTTTACTTTCTGTTAGATTCTACGAGTTAGCAATTTGATCTGAGTTCAGTTTTGTTCGTTCTTCATCTAGTCTCAGAGGAGCTTATTTATGTCTGCATTAACAGCTGGTCTACCAAGTAGCTCTAATTCTGGAGGTTGGTTGGCTGGGAAGATGGGGCCGTGGTGAAGCCAATTACCTAGCACACTAGTCTGACTCATTTTCATGGTGCTGGCAGGCTTGTAAGAACAGTGAGGATGGATATTATGAGACCTTTTGACTCCTCGGTTCAGAATTAGCACACTGTCATCTTTTAGTCAAAGCAAGTTCCAGTGTCAGAGAAGCTCAGGAGATGAGGAGGAAGATCCACCTCTTAAAGATAGGGCTGCAAAGATTTGTGGCCATTAACTGAAATCAGCCACAAGCAATGGGTGACACAATCAGAATTATATTTTAGGTTGTGCACATTAGAATAATGGTGTCTCAAAGCTCGCTTACTGGATCATAATCTCTGAAGACAGAATCAAGAAATATATATTTTGAAAAAAAGTCATCCAAGCATATCCCAAGTAAAGTCTTGGTTGAGAAATACTATTCTTTAGTGGATCACTCTGATGGCAATATTAGGAGAATACATCTGAGTCAAGGGTTTTTATTTCTTATTTTATTTTATTTTCTGTATCTAACAAATCAACGTCTCCTAGATCAAGCAAAAGAACACATTGGCTAAGTATTGGAGTGTCTTATTTAATCCAAGAATGATCTGAAAAACTAAATCTTGAGAAGAATACAAATTAAGATATTTGTGCAGAACTCAATTGTGGGACTTAATAGATACAATTTTCTAATATACTGTCATTAAAATGATTTTGCTACCAAATCTTTACATTCAAAACTCGATAGGCCGATCTGTGTCATGTATCCACTGGACCAGCCATGGGAA
This sequence comes from Lepilemur ruficaudatus, assembly GCA_963574885.1. Lineage (NCBI taxonomy): Eukaryota > Metazoa > Chordata > Mammalia > Primates > Lepilemuridae > Lepilemur > Lepilemur ruficaudatus. Next base: position 2,391 of record CAUYRT010044176.1, read on the forward strand.
AGACTAGTAAGCAGAAAATTGGCTCCTTTGGATCCAGCACTGTGAATGAGGGAGGTAGTTGTTTGAGAAAATCTTCTGGTTTACCAACCCTAATGTTGCCCATTGTGTAAATATCTTCCATATTACAAGCCATCTGATATTACTAGGGAATAAAGTCATCCCCAGGCAATATTGGGCAATAGAGTTAAAGAAAAAAATAATGAGGGGTCTTTATGATAGAGAGCTTACACTTTTATCACTGTATATCATGGCAAAACTGAATGGTTTTAAGTAGCATAACTATTGCCAGGGTTCAAATCATAGAATGAAGAATATATTTTATGGGACTACTGCAATAATTCAGTTATACATTGATAAGGAACTAAACTGTGACATGGAGAGGAGCAATGCAGTATGGAAAGCAAAGGTAACTTTTAATAACATGGAAGGTTTTTAAGTCATTCTGATATATAGATTCATAACCTAGAAAGTCAGACAATTGATATTCATGGAATTGGCTTTAAGGATCAGAGTAACATACACAACATATTGTGTATTGATCTCACACACATTCTAGGAATGTTGAAATTTAAAAAAATAATTAAACAAAACCAGAAAGTGTTATCATTCCACTATAATTTAGTAATTTATTCTTAATAATTTAACTGATTATATAACAAATAGCTTATATTCAATAAATATCATATAAATGAGCAAAAATATATTATGAATATAAACATAAAATGTTACAGAAAAGTGCAAACTTTTTTAAGTGCTAGTTCATATTAAGTAGGTTTCTGAAGGAGGTTGGAAGATTTAGGAAGAGAGTCCATATAAAATTTATATATCTGCTAAAATATAATAGAAGTACCTTGAATTGTGGTGGATGTTACAGAAACAAATTAGAATGAGACCTCAAGAACTTTGCTAACTGTGAATATATTTTAAAGCATTGAAATCTCGGTTTAATAATCCCCCATAGGTCCATATAGAGGCACTAAACTATGAAGTTCTTCGGAAAGGTTGCAAAGCTCAAGACAAGAATATTTTATTTTGACAATTTTTGTATTTGCATATTTGATGGCTATACATGAGTGGGGAAAAAAAAGCAGTCATTTTTGGTATTTCAGAGCTGTCCAGAACAAAGATGTAAAGAGGTCCATAAAAAGAAAAAGGAAAACTATATTGCTTTGATGTACTGACTTTCGTTCTGAAAGATCACAAAACTTTTTACGGATTTAACAACCTGACATACAGAGATCACTTCAACCTCTGCTGAAATACAATCAGCCTAGGGGTGAAACTCACCTGTTATTAAACTGCCTCTGGCAGCACTACAATATAGTTTAGTACAGAAGATAAAAGAGAAGGTCAAACTTCATTAAAACTTCTAGGACAAGTTACCACAGGGCTAGTGAATCTTGGGGAAGTATTGGTTCCAACCAAAGTGAAACTGCATTATTTCATGGAGGAGATGGTATTGAAAGAAAAAAAAAAGGAATCGTTCCATTCTCTCAGTAACAAGGAAGTAGATATGTAGGAATCAAGTCAGTAAAAGCTAAACATCTACATCCACATGTGCATCTTGGCCTCTCTCCTTCTCTGCAAGTGTTAGCTATTTGGAGGAAGGGAGAGTTGGAAAAAGGGACTATTCTATCAGACAGTAAGAAATTACATAAAAATAATTTTACTATTTTCAGAACATTAATTGAAAGAGTTTATTATGACCAGATTTAGTCACAAGTAAGAAGGTATTGGCCACATTGCTTTAAATGACAAAAATCTTGAGATAACACATCAGCTTCTTAAGAAATGCTTACTTATAAACCTTTATATTCCACAGATATCACTTGTTAGACTGAATATGACTGCAGCGTGGTGTACAGTATAAACAAGTTAAACACTACTAATTAATTAAGAGAAGGCTAGAATTGTACTTTGCTATTTCTTAATTCATATGCTTCATTGCAGGATTTCCTTTCTAACATCCTAAAATATAGCATGATCTGTGAAGAGAATACTCTTAGGTGATTATTTTGCTGATACAAATATTGCATATTAAACTTATTTGGGAGAAAACTGTTCCTTTTAGGAGATTCAAACATATGCATCTCACAATTATAGTAATGTGCTAAAAAGAAATGAAATAGAGGTACATGAGTTGTGAGAAACCATGACTAGACTGCTTGCAAGTGGTCAGTCTAAAAATTCAGATCACCTCACTTTAGGAAAGATTGAGTGAGACACACTAATGAGGAGATCGTAAGGGCTGCTTGCCAAGAAATCAGTCAACTGGTCTCCATTCAGAGCCGATCACTTACCTCGTATTTCACTACCTTTCAGGCTAGTGAAATACGGAGCCAAGACTCTCTCAACTTCAATCCCCACGGACCTCTGACCATTGGAGGGCTAATAGTGAACACTAAGTCTGATTTGACAGTAATACATTCCAGGCTAGGTATGATAAACCGCGGAAGAGTTTGAACCTACAAGTCTCTGGTTTTTCTCTCTATACAAAAAAGAAAAAAAAAAATAAAGAAAAAGTAAATATAAAAATAAAACTTATCAAATTAAATATTTTATAGAAAAATTCCCAGTTATGACACTTTTACTTTTTTTTAGGTCATTCTGTTTTATGACCCTTCTCTTACTGTGTGGTGTTTGATGAAACGGATGTCTCAATTTATTTTCCAATCTGAAGTTGATAGACTTTTGGTTGTTCCAAATTTTTGGCCATCACAAAAATGTTACTATAAATATTCTTGTCCTTGTCCCCTATGTCTGCTGTGTTCCATATTTAGCAGTGAAATTTCTGAGAAATAAGATATATTTATTTTCAGCTTTAGTAAGAATCAACCAAGAATTTTCCAAAGTGTTTGTACCATTTTGTACTTCTACCAGCAATGTTTGAGAGGTTCATTTGTTCCATATCCCTGACAATTATCATATAATATCAAATATCAAAAATATATTTGATAACATATTTATTGATATTTATATCAATATAACATTTGATAACAAATATATTTTTAATTTGTTATCAAAGTAAAAATTATACCAGATAACAAGTGAAATAGTAGAAAAGAGGTGCATAATGAAATAAAAATCACCCCATTCCAACAATCACCCACACTGTTACAATCCTTGTGTATTTCTGTTTTCTGCTGACTACTTAAGTTTCTTCTATGACCTGTAAGTTTTACACCAAATCATGCCCTTCACTGCCGTATTTCTCTCAGTTTATTTATAACTAAATATGGCATTAGCTATTGCCAGAATTAATATACTTTTCAGAGTAAAAAAGTATGTTACCTGTGTGGTCTTGTTTTGGGCAAAACTATTTATAATATTGTTCTTGATAACTCCACTAATTTCCCCTGAAATTTCAAATGACATTCCGGAATTGTTTTTTGTTCCATCAAGCATCAACCATACCTCTTATCTTTCCATTTTAAGATGAGCATATAGTTTTCCACATGTCTTCTCTGTCTTCCTTAATCAATTGTGTCACTCAACCTCTTTCGTTTGTATCTGCAACACTTATTTTGTCAATGTTGGTTAAATTTATATTCTATCATTTAACCATTCATTCCTCATAACCCATATGTGATTCTGTTATGTAAGTTGATTCAGTCTGCATATTTTCAATAAAGAAGTAGTATACCATTTTTGTATTTCCTCCTTTGTAGAGAAATCAGGACCCTGTATGACTCAAACAGAATGTAACTATAGTTATAGCTAAATAAATTTTCCTTAATTCATTTCACCACTTTTCTCTACCATTTACTCATGTTTTTCTAAGGAATTAATTATTCCATTCATATTTAAGATGTAAGTTTTCCTTTTGAATGTCCTTTGTTTTCTATCTCACATTCTGGACTGATTTCATCTTAAGCCTTCACAAAAATATCCTGGGATAGGAGATTGTTCCTCAACTAGGTAGATTTATGGATGAATCTGGATTGAATCTGGATGTTTTCCAGATGTCACATCTTTCTCTTTCTTCTTCTTCTAATTTTATAATATTACTAATAAGTTTAACAGTAATCTGATTCTTGCTTATAGCTGATCTTTTTGTTTCCCCTCTGGAAGTTTACAGAATGTTCTCTTACCTTTGATGTTTTGAACTTTTACCATGATGTATCCAGATATATGTTATTTTTCAGCAAGTGAACACTTGGTAAGCACTTTCATTTCTGGAATTTTTTTCTTATATCTCTGCTGATTTTTCTCTCTCTATTGCCTCTCTTACCTGTATTCCTCTCTTGTTTACATCTCTACCTAATATTTTATCCTAGGGGATCGATGTTCTGCCTTTTTTTCCTACCACATTTTCATATCCTTGTATTTTGTTCAACTTTCTGAAAAATGTCTTTAACTATTTCTTCAAAACTATCTATTAATTTTTTCCTCTACTTTGTCAATAATATATATAATATGAGTTTTTTATTATAAATTATTATTTCTACAAGGTATCCCATTGTCATTTCATAGATGCAATATACTCTTATTTTTCTAGCATATTAATTATAGTATTTATATATTTGTCTTAGCACTCTACATTGTCTGGCTTGTTTAGTTTTACATTTATATTATTTCTGTGTCTAGGCTCAGCCTAGGGAACCATTATTACAAATTGTAAGAGAGACAGAAAAGGCACCGAGAAGGACATCTTCAGGAATATTTAAAAGAGAATTGCTAAATAAGGTTTGGACATTCAAAAAGATAATTGTTATTTATTGACATATGTAGGAGAAATTTAAAATATTACCAATGAATATATAAAGTGTGTGAATCAAATGAGATTAATATTTTCATAATAAGTAAGCTAATTCTGTCTGTTAAATTTAAGAAAACTTGTGTAATAGATATGCAATGCTTTTCTTTATCTTCCCCAAATTGTGCAGAAATGTTTTATCCTGTGTTGGTTCCTTCCCCTTTATTGTCCTCAGAATAAAGACTATAATTAAAACTCAATACCTTTGCTGTCATTTGAATGTAGACCCAGAAGACAGAATAAATGTTTTCATGTGGCCGGTCTGCCATTTTGTACCAGAAGTCTAAAACTGCATCTTAATTTTCTATTCACATCCCTTTCTCTCCTACTAAACTGAGTTCTGAAAGACAGCAAATCTAATTTCTTTGTATTTACAGTGCCTACTCACTGTCTATGACTTTGTTTTACTTTATTTTATTTAATGTGCTATGTACTGGCCCTTTTATCCAAGCCATTCATTTGACAGGATGGCTTCTTCAACTCAGTCTCTTATAGCCTTATCTCTTATAGCATGTGTAGCTTCTTATCTTAAATTCATTTAGAAACTATCATTACCATTCTTCATATAAACTGACGGTTTTTTTAAAAAGCTCTCTTAAGCTATATATAAAATTTCTTCTTGAAATAGTTTATTCTTATTTTCATATGTAGTAGAAAGAATCATAAAATAAAGGTCTAACATAAAAACAACAAGGTAAGGATCACTTTTCAAGTATGTTCAACAAATTTGTGAAATAAGTTCATGGTAATAAATTGAATTGCTTTACAGTGATCTATCACTTCATGCATTTGGCATAATTTTAGAGGTCTTCATCAAAATATTTTTCTGGTTCTAAGATTTTATGATTCTGTAGTTGTTATTGGACTTTTTTTACATATTTAATCTGAAATTATGGACTGTGGTTGAATGGTATTGTAGTTATGGTAATATTATCAAATTATATCTATAATGATAAAATATAGACATTTTAACTAGGGAGCTCATCATATAACCATAGCTAATGATCATGCAAACGCTTGACTTAAATTTTAACAAAATAAGACTCTTCATTAGAAAACAACTATAATAACTTTGAGTAGTGGGCAATGTTTACCAAGTCTGAATGAAAGTTAAAGATTTTCTAGAAGATACTTATAGCCCTCATTATCAGTTTCAGATGATATTAATGTCAAGACCATGAGATTTTATTAGTTTGAAAGGCTGAATTTTCATCTAGACACAATCAGTAAGAGGTCAGACATAATCCAAAGATCATTTTTTATATTGGCAAGCAAAGCCATCAGATGTGAGTCCTGTGAGCTTTACCGATTTAATGCCAATGTAAATGACACAGTGTAAACTCTATTTCATTCTATGTGCTAGAAGCCATTAAGTTCAAGTGGGCAATAAAAATGTACTTTCAAACTCATCTATCCCTGTGAATAATGACTATGAAGGACTCTATCCTTTTTTTCTAAAACAAATGCATTGAAAGGCAATAAGTCGAGTGATATTAAAAAATAATAAATGTTTTCATTTTAGAAGGAAAAAGAAGGCTATCAATTTGCCAGATTCATATTTAAATACTTTCCATTTAAAAAATATAAGCTACATTTGTATCCCAACTATCAGCCCAATTATGTAACATATAGCACATTTGAAAGATAGCAATTTTACAAGTAATATAAAATATTTGTAAATATAGTCAAGCTTTTGTGTTCTTTCCTTTTTTTATTCATTCTTACTACTCTATTTGATATGACTTTTGCTAATCAAGGTTAACATATTTTGAGGAAAGTATATAGGAAGAAATACAGAAAATTATAAGTAAACAAATATCCTAGGTGAATTTTGATCATTATAAGAGCTTTAAAGAAAGTTTACACATACCTTAGAGATACCACGGGTTTGGTTCCAGACCACCACAATAAAGTAAACTTTGCAAAAGGAGAGTCACACAAATTTTTTGGTTTCCCAGTGTATATAACAGTTATTTTTACACTACACACTAGTCTATTAAGTATTCAATAGCATTATTTTTTTTAAAAATGTGTATAACTTAATTAAAAAATATTATATTGCTAAAAGATGCTACCAATCATCTCAGCCTTCGGTGAAATGTTTTTGCTGATGGAGGGTCTTACCTTGATGTTGATGGCTGCTGACTGACCAGGGTGGTAGTTTCTGAAGGCAGGAGTGAATGGAAATATCTTAAAAGAAGATAACAACGCAGTTTGACTCATCAATTGGCTCTTTATTTCATAAAATATTTCTCTACAGATTTATCTGTTTGATAGCATTTTACCCACAGTAGAACTTCTTTCAAAATTGAAATAAATCTTTTCAAACCCTGCCACTACTTGAGCAATATTTTAAATCCTTTGTTGTCACTCCAACAACATTCACAGCATCTTCACCAGGTATAGATTCCATATCAAGAAAACAATTTCTTTGTTTATCCATAAGAAGCAAGTCCACCTCTGTTAAAGTTTTATCATAAAATTGCAGCAATCCAGTCACATCTTCAGACTCTAATTCTATTTCTCTTGCTATTTTTACTACAACTGCAGTTAGTTCCTCTACTGAGGTCTTGAACCCCTTACAATCATCTGTGACAGTTGAAATCAACTTCTTCCAAACTCCTGTTAATATTAATATTTTGATCTCCCATGAATCACAAATATTATTACTAGTATCTAGAATGGTAAATCCTTTCCAGAAGGTTTTCAATTGACTTTGACCAGGTCCATCGCTGGTCAAAGATAGAGAAGAATCGCTATCTATGGTAGCTATAGATTTACAAAATATATTTCTTAAATAATAAGACTTAGAGTAGAAGTTACTCCTTGATCTATGGGCTTAAGAATGGATGTTGTGGTAGCAAGCATGAAAATAACAATGTCTTTGTACATCTCCATCAGAGCTCTTGGGTGACCCAATGCCGTGTCAAAGAGTGGTAACATTTTGAAATGAATCTTTCTTTCTGTGAAATTTCTAGCTCTCAGCAATGGACTTAAAATATTCAGTAAGCCACTCAGTAAACAGATGTGCTGTCATCCAGGCTTTGTTGTCCAATTTACAGTGCACAGGCAGAGCAAATTTAGCATAACCCAATGAATGTTATCACTATATATGCACCTAAGTGTTGATCAGTTACTACCAATTTGATGGTGAGTATATGTGGCGCTTGTTTTTCCATTCCTGTGCTACTTCACTTAGTAGAATGGGTTCTAGCTCTATCCAGAATAACACAAGAGGTGCTAGATCACCATTATTTTTGTGGCTGAGTAAAACTCCATAGCATACATATACCACAGGTTATTAATCCACTCATGTATTGATGGGCACTTGGGTTGTTTCCACATCTTTGCTATTGTGAATTGTGCTGCTATAAACTTCTCATGCAGATGCCCTTTTATAAAATGTATTTTGTTCTTTTGGGTAGATGCCCAATAATGGGATTGCTGGATCAAATGGTAGTTCTACTTTTAGCTCTTTGAGGTATCTCCGTATTACTTTCCATAGAGGTTGTACTAGTTTTCAGTCACACCAGCATTGTAGGAGTGTTCCCATCTCTCCGTATCCATGCCAACGTTAATTGTTTTGAGACTTTTTGATAAAAGCCATTCTCACTGAGTTAAGTGATATCTCATTGTGGTTTTGATTTGCATTTCCCTGATTATTAGAGATATTGCACATTTTTTCATATGTTTGTTGGCCATTGGTCTGACTTCTTTTGAAAAGTTTATTCATGTCCTTTGCCCACTTTTTGATAGGGTAGTTTGATTTTTTTTTTTGCTGATTTTCCTGAGTTCTATATAGATTCTAGTTATCAGCCATTTATCAGATGTATAGCATGTGCATATTTTCTCCCATTCTATAGGTTGTCTGTTTGCTCTCGTGACAGTTTCCTTGGCTGTGCAGAAGCTTTTTAATTTAATCAGGTACCATTTATTTATTTTTGTTGTTGCTGTGATTGCCTTTGGGGCCTTCTTCATAAATTCTTTGCCTAGGCCGATGTCTGTAAGAGTTTTCCCAACATTTTCTTCCAGAATTCTGAAGGTTTCATGTCTTAGGTTTAAGTCTGTTATCCATCATGAGTTGATTTTTGTGAGAGGTGAGAGGTATGGATCCAGTTTCAGTCTTCTGCATGTGGATATCCAATTTTACAGCACCATTTATTGAATAGAGATTCTTTTCCCCAGTGTATATTTTTGTCTGCTTTGTCAAAGATTAGATGACAATATGAAGATGGTTTTATATCTGGGTTCTCAGTCTTATATCTCTGTTCTTGTGCAGTACCATGCTGTTTTGGTTACTATATCCTGGTAGTATAGCTTGAAGTCTGGTAGACTGATGCCTCCCAATTTATTCTTTTTGCTTGAGATTGCTTTGGCTATACGAGGTCTTCTCTGGTTCCATATGAAGTGTAGAATTATTTTTTCTAGATCTACAAAGAATGATGATAGCATTTTGATAGGGATTGCATTGATTCTGTAGGTCACTTTAGGTAGTATGGATATTTTAACAATATTGATTCTGCCAATCCATGAGCATGGTAGGGTTTTCCATCTGTTTACATCCTCTATAATTTCTTTTCTCAGTTTTTCGTAGTTCTGCCCGTATAGGTCTCGCACCTCCTTAGCTAAATGTATTCCTAAATATTTAATTTTCTTTGATGCTATTGTGAAAGGTGTTGCATCTTTGATTTGATTTTTGGCTTGACTCTGGCAGGGATAAGATGATATCTCATTGTGTTTTAATTTTCATTTCCCTTATGATGAGTGATGTTCAGCATTTTTTTATATGATTCTTGGCCATTTTATTATCTTTTTTCGAAAAATTTTTGTTCATATCTTTTGCCCACCTTTTAATGGAGTTGTTTGTTCTTTTCTTGCTGATTTGTTGGAGTTCTTTGTAGATTCTAGATATTAGCCCTTTACTGGATATATAGTTTTCAAATATTTTTTCCCGTTCTGCAGGCTATCTGTTTTGTTGATTATTTCTTTTGATGTACAGAAGCTTTTAATTTAATGAAGTCCCATTTATTTATTTTTGTTGTTGCTGTAATTGCCTTTGGGGTTTTAGTCATAAATTCTTTGCCTAGGCTGATGTCTAGAAGAGTTTTTCCTACATTTTCTTCTAGAATTTTTATGGTTTCATGCCTTAAATTTAAGTCTTTTACCCATCTTGAATTAATTTTTGTAAATGTTGAGAGATGGGGATCCTGCTTCATTCTTCTGCATGTGGCAATCCAATTCTTTCAGCACCATTTATTGAACAGGGCTTTGTTTCCCCAGTGTATGTTGTTGTCTGCTTTGTTGAAGATCAGTTGGTTGTAGGTAGATGGTTTTATATCTGGGTTCTCAGTTCTGTTCCATTGGTCTATGTTTCTGTTCTTATGCCAGTACCATGCTGTTTTGGTTATCATAGACTTACAGTATAGCTTGATGTCTGGTAATGTGATACCTCTAAATATGTTCTTTTTGCTTAAGATTGCTTTGGCTTTCTGGGCTCTTTTTTGGTTCTGGACAAAGTGAATAATTATTTTCTCTAGATCTGTGAAAAGTGGCAGTATTTTGATAGGGATTATGTTGAATTTGTAAATCACTTTGGGCAGTATGGACATTTTAACAATGACAGGTCTTCCAATCTGTGAGAATGAGATGTTTTTCCATCTGTTTGTGTCATCTGCCATATTTTTCATCAGTGATTCATAGTTCTCCTTGTAGAGAATTTTCACTTCATTGGTTAAGTATATTGTTAAATATTTTATTTTCATTGTAGGTATTATGAATGGTACTGAGTTTTTGATTTGACTTTCAGCTTGATTATTATTGGTTTATAGAAATGCTACTGATTTGTGTACATTGATTTTGTATCCTGAGACTTTGCTGAATTTATTTATCAATTCCAGGAGCCAGTGGGTGGAGTCTTTGGGATTTTCTAGATACAACATCATACCCTCAGTGAAAAGTGATAGCTTGACCTCCTCTTTCCCAATTTGGATACACTTTATTTCTTTCTCTTGCATGACTGCCCTGGCTAGGACTTCCAGCACTATATTGAACAGAAGTGGGGACAGTGGGCACTCTTGTCTTGTTCCAGTTCGTAGTGGAAATGATTTCAACTTTCTCCCATTTAGTATGATATTGAATGTGGGTTTGTCATATATGGCTTTTATAATTTTGAGATATGTTCCTTCTATGTCTAGGTTGCTGAAGGTTTTTATCAGAAAGGGGTGTTGGATTTTGCTGAATGGTTTTTCTGCATCTGTTGAGATGATTGCATGGTCTTTGTTTTTGCTTCTGTTTATGGGGTGGATCACATTTATTGATTTACGTATGTTGAACCATCCTTGCATCTCTGAGATGAAGCCTACTTAGTCATGGTGGATTATTTTTTTGATATGCTGTTGAATTTGGTTTGCTAGGATTTTATTGTGGATATTTGCATTTATATCCATGAGAGACAGTAGTCTGTAGTTTTCTTTTTTGTGTGTGTCCTTTCCTGGCTTTGGTATCAAGTTGATACTGGCTGCATAGAATGAGTTAGAAAGAATTCCTGCCTTCCTGATGTTATGGAATCATTTCTGTAGTATCAGTACCAGCTGTTCTTCTTAGATCTGATAGAATTTGGCTGTGAATTCATCTGGTCTGGGGCTTTTATTTGTTGGTAGATGTTTTTGTTACTGCTTCTATCTCCCTGCTCATTTTTGGTCTGTTTAGGAGTTCTATTTCTTCCTGATTGAGCCTTGAAATGTTGTGAGTTTCCAGGAATTTGTCCATTTTCTCTAGGTTTTCTAGTTTATGTGCATAGGGATTTTTGTAGTTTTCATGAATGATGTGTCATATTTCTGTGGTATAAGTTGTAATATCTTCTTTTTGAGCTTATTTGGGTCCTTTTCCTTCTATTCCTGATTACTCTAGCAAGCGGTCTACTGAATTTGTTTATGTTTTCAAATAACCAACTTTTTTTCATAGATTCTTTGTATTTTTTGTTTTGTTTTGTTTCCCATTCATTTAGTTCTGCTCTGAGCATTGTTATTTCTTTTATTCTACTGGCTTTGGGTTTGGTTTGCTCTCCCTTTTCTAGTTAGTTGAGATGTGACAATAGGTTGTGAATGTCTGATCTTTCTGTCTTTTTGATATAGGCATTTAAGGCTATGAATTTTCCCCTGATGACTGCTTTTGCTTAATCCCATAGATTTTGATAGCTTGTGTCCCCATGGCATTCAGTTCAAAAAATCTTTTGATTCCCATCTTAATTTCATGATTGACCCAATTGTTGTTCAGCAGCAGGGAGTTGTGTAATTTTCATGACTTTGTGTAGTTTTAAGTGTTTCTCCTGGTATTGATTTCTATTAATAGTTTTATTCCACTGTGGTCTGAGAAGATACATGGTATGATTTGAATTTTTTTGAATTTGTTGAGACATGTTTTGTGGCCTAAGACATGGTCAGTCTTGGAGAATGTCCCATGTGCTGATGAGAAGAATGTATATTTAGTAGTTTTGTGGTAGAATGTTCTGTAAACTTCTGTTAGTTACATTTGTTCTACAGTCCATTTAAGTTCAGTTTTTAAAAAAATTATTTTCTGCTTCAATGACCTCTTCACTTCTGACAGTGGCATCTTGAAGTCTCTGGCAATTACAATGCTACTATTTCTCTCTCTGCTTAGCTCTAGTAGAATTTGCTTTATGAATCTGGGAGCTCCTATGTTAGGTGCATATATATTTGGGATTGTTATGTCTTCTTCTGGAATTGCTCCTTTTACTATTATATAATGACCATCCTTATATTTCTTTACCATTGTTGATTTAAGGTCAATTTTATCTGATATGAAAATGGTCACACCTCCTCTGTTTTGATTTTCATTGGTGTGGAACATTTTTTCCCATCCCTTCACCTTTAGTCTGTGTCAGTCTTTGTGGGTTAGATGTGTTTCTTGGAATTAGCAGATGCTTGGGTTGTGTTTTTTTTTAATCCATTCAGCCAGCCTGTGGGGCATTCAGACTGTTACCATTGAATGATAGAATTAATACATGGGATGCTATTCATGTTGGTAGTACCTTACTGCTTTATTTTCCCTCTTATGTGATTGTTTTATATGAGTTGTGGGCTTTAGCTTTGGGTTGATTTCACAGTGGTGGTTATCTATTGTGCAGATCCATGTATAATACTATTCTGAGTATTTCCCATAGGGAAGGTCTGGTTGTGACAAATTCCCTTGGTGTTTGCTTTTCTGGAAAAGTCTTTATTTTTCTGTCAATTACAAAACTTAATTTTGTAGGATACAAAATTCTAGGCTGGCAGTTGTTCCATTTAAGAAGACTGAAGATGGGGCTATAGTCCCTTCTGCCTTATACAGTCTCTGCTGAGGAGTCTGCAGTTACTCTGATGGGTTTTCTTTTCTAGGTTAGTTGTTTTTTTTCTTGATGCTTGCAGAATTTTCTCCTTCATTTTGGTTTTGGTTGGTTGATTATTACATGTCTTGGAGATGTCCTATTTGTTATGAATCTTCTTCGATTTGTTGTGAATCTTGTTCGATGACCATCTTGTATCTGGATGTCTGAATCTCTGGTGATACCAAGATGTTTTCCTCAATAATTCCCTCAAATAGGTTTTCCATGCTTTTTGTTTTTTCTTTTTCTTTCTCAGGGATGTCTATACTTCATATGTTAGTTAGCTTTGCACAATCCCATATTTCTCTAAGTGATTGTTCATTCTTTTTTATTCTCTTCTCTGCCTCTTTGAATGACTATTAGCTGGAAAGCCTTGTCTTCAAGCTCTGAGATTCTCTTTTTTCCTTGGTTTAGTCTGTTATTGAAGCTTTCTGCTGTGTTTTAAAATTTCTTAAATGACTCTTTCATTGCTTGAAGTTCTGTTATATCCTTTCTTATGTTGTCTGGCTCTTTAGTGGCTTTTCCACTGATATTTTGTCATTCTGTTTTTGGCTTCTTTTTGTTGGTTTTCAACTTTCTCTTCAATTCCATTCATCTTATTTGCCATGCATATTCTGAATTCCATTTCTATCATTTCAGCAGTTTCCTTTTGGAGTTCACTGCTGTAGCCCCACTGTCATCCCTTGGAGGTGTTGAATTGTTCTGTTTTTTCATGTTGCCAGGTTTTTTTTGCCGGTTTCTTCTCGTCTGACTGTTCTTCCCTCAGCTCTGGGCTAATAGGTTCTGTTCTCCTTTGCTGAGAACTTTCCTGCTTAGTTAGGAAAAGGGGAGGACAATAGATGGTGCTTTTGTGTCCTGCTTTGGAATGTTGATCCAGCAGGGGAGGGACAGCTGCACTGAAAGCCTGTAGTGTAGCTGTTCTGTTTTGTCCTGTTCCCCTGTGATTGCCTCATTTCAAGCCAGTGCTGGATGCTCTTTTTGTGGGATGGTGGGTTATTCCCCAGCTTGTTGCTAGAAATTTGAGTTGGGGGTTGATTCAGACCCTCTCCATAGAGGCTGAAATTATAGGGGATTCCTCTGCCTGGGATCTCCCAGCAGAAGTGACAGTGGCAGCTAGGTGAGGCTATCTAGGCAATGGTTGTGGGTGACCAGGTTGTGGGTGTTTGCTCAATCCAGGTCTAGGTATAATGGCGGCTCAATGCTAGGGGGTCCCTGGTGGAGTGTTGGACCTCAGGATTGTTCCATTGGCCTTATGGCCGTGGTGGAGACTCAGGGGTGGTGTCTTGGGGCCCAGGCACAGTGCAGGAATCTTGGGGATGGTGTCAGGGGCCCAGTAGGAGCCCTGAAGCTGCAGAGGCAGAGCCTTGGGCCTGGGCCCAGTGAAAGTCTCAGACCTGTATCTGAGGATTATAAGGGTAGAGGCACACAGGTGGCGTCTGCCTTCTTCCTCTCCTTTTAAAAATTACTAAATTGAATTGATGAGTATAGTGTTTGAAGATTATAATGGGATATAAGGCACAAAATCCAGCCTCCTCAGTTGAAGAAACTTTGATTTCTAGGCTGAGTAATAGACCAGTATATTTCATCCTATGGAGCTTGGAACACTAGAGACCTTGGAGTCATTGAAAGAGTCTAAGATTCTATGTATGAATAAGGGACTTTGTCCATTGGCTAAATAAGTAATGTCTCATACATATATGTGTACTACTATTTGTAAATGTATGCATATACAGCTATGGTTCAGAAATACAAATTAAAGTTGTGACCAAATTTATTGTAACTTTTTGACATTGTATATTTTTCAACTAGGAAATACAAAAGTTGATTTTTTTAATGTAAAAAAGTTATCCCCATATTTGGAAAGATTGAGTATCCTCAACTATTTGCTTTATACAAGGGAGAAATCAAAGCTTATTTGGATTTGGGGAACAATTGATTAGATTTGTGTTTTAGAATTTCAGGTAAATATGGAACACTTAATTTTCCCTTCATAACATCCATCAATGTGAGGATGAAATGCATAGTAGGCTTGTATTATATATGGTGTGTTAAAAGAGTTTGGGGCTGTATTTTAAGTATATTGTTTCTTTAAAGCTTACCTTATAAAACATTGAGTGGCCTTATTTTCCTGCCCCTGAATCAATCTTCAGAATTAACTTTTTCAATTCTTTCCAAGTATATACAATAATCAAGAACCTATTTAGATCTGCAATCTCTTATTGGAAACACTTGGGGCCAGATGTGTTTTGAAATTTAAAATCTGGATTTTAGAAAGGTAATATACTGCATGTGATTATATACATGAATATTTCAGCAATGAAATATGAATATTCACACTAAATTAGATAATTAGCTAAAATTAACCTCATGTCAGTTTAAAGCAAGTTTTACCACCAAGTGAACTTTAGTGCCAAATTCACAAAAAGTTTTTTAGTTTTTAGAGCTTTTGAGGCTTTGAGCTGTGGATATGGGTTTATAGACCAATAAAACATATGGGATTTTAAAGGCTTTTGCATTCTAAGTATATTTTGCCTTATTGTCTTTTCAGATTCTTTAACTTGACATTTTTTCACTTTTTAAAGGAGTAATAGAAGTTTCAGAACTACTTGATGCTTTGAAATCTATGGGTATGAATATTTCTAAAGATCAGGCAATCGAGATTCTTAAAAGGTCAGCCCTTATCTTTATTTTTAATAGTTTTTATTTGTATTTTATAGTACATGTTAGAAATTAATTGCTATACATGTGACACTTTCCTCCATATTCTATAACTTTGTGAATAAACTTGCTATTTTTTTTTAAATTAATTCTGTCTCACTTTGAATCTATCCCTTTAAAAGCAACTTGCAAAGTCATTCCCTAGACATTTTAAGCAGCAGAAACCAAGTGAAATCACACATACTACCAGTGTAATGGTTTTTCAGACTGTGCTTAATGGGGCCCTCTGTGTATGTGTGGGAGGAGGGATGGGAAGACATCAGAATGACCTCTTGGCTTCCCACCATTGCTTGAACCAATCAGTTAGTTCTGTATTCATTTGTTTTGTATCTTAAGCTTTCAGGATGACTTCTTTTGAAGAAGAGATTCTGTGGTTGAAACCACTATACTTTTATATAAAGGGACACTTTTAGAAGGGCAAGAGGAGGGGGAAGTAGAGGAAGAATGAGAGATAAAAGAAAAACCTAATGTCTGGATTCTCCTGCTTAATTTGCCACTGTCTCTTCTTCCCAAAAAGCATAAATATTTGCTAGTATGCCTGGGCTTGAGAAGTAAACACTGTGAAATAAGTACTTTGATTCACTGTAGGATCCTCCTGAGGTGGTATGTGGGTTCTCAAACTTACTCTTTCAGCTCATCCCTTAAATTATACCAGTTTGGATTTGCCCATAATGCTGCCAAGTGTCTAGTGATTTGATATGCCCTCTAAGTAGAATAGATTCTAAACTGGGTTAGGATGACATGTTTTATGTTATCTGTGTCTTTAAACAGCCTCAAGCTGTTGTCCTCCAGTTTTTAACAAGAGTAAGAGATGTGTTTATAGCTTGAAAAGAACCAGAGAAATTGTAGTGTGGGGAATTTGAAGGTAGAGAAGCCGTATTTGCCATATAAGATAATACTTTGAATTCTGGTGGCTTTATTTCTTCTTTTCCAATCCTTATATCTTTGATCAATTAATTTTTCTTATTTTGCTGTAATGGTGTTGAATGAAAATGGTGACAATGGGCATCCTATCTCTTTCCTCTTTTTAAAAGGAATACTTCTGGCCAGGTGTGGCAGCTCATGCCTGTAATCCCAGCACTTTGGGAGGCAGAGGTGGGGGTATTGCTTGAAGCCAGGAATTTGAGACTAGCCTGGGCAACATAGAGGGACCCATCTCTACAATAAAACAAAGGAAATACTTCAAATATTTTGTCATTAAAAGTGGTTTCTAATCTTCATGTTAAGGAAGATCCGTTATATTTTGTCAAAAGATTTTTTAAAAAATTATAACTAAATTTAGATTTGTGAGATGGTCATATATATCTTTCCTTAATCTGTTAATGTGATAAGTTAATTTATAGATTTTTCTCTTTGTGAACTTATCCTTACATTCCTGGGATAAACATAATCTAAAAAATACTCTGATGGATTCAATTTGCCAAAATTTTGTTTGTAACTTTTACATTTATGTTCATGGGTGAGATTGCCCCATTCTTTTCTTTTCTTGACTCTCCTAATCTGATTTTGTTTTTTAGGTTATACTGACCTCATGGAATGAGTTGGGAGTAGTCTTTCTTTTTATATTCTCTAGATTGAATAAAATTGGATCGATCTATTCCTTCAAAGTTTGAAAGAACTTAATTGTAAAACCCTCTCAGCCGGTATTTTCTTTATGAGAAAGTTAAATAATTGATTCAATTTTGTTAACAGTTTTAGAACCATTTGCATTTTCCATTCCTTCTTAAGTCAATTTTGAAAAGCTGTATTTTTCTAAGAATTTATTAATTTCATCTAAATTTTCAAATTTATTGGCATAAAGCTGCTCATAGTATTCTTATTATCTGTTTAGTTTCTTCTAAATCTATAATTTTCTTATATTTTTCATCCCTAATGTTTATGTATGCCTTTTTTTAAAAAACCAGTTCCACTGAAAGTTTCCCTATTTTATTATTAATCCTTTTAAGTAATCAACTTTTGGCATGTTCATTCTCTCTGTTGTATCCTGCTGTTGTATCTGTGAAATCACTTGAAGCTAAAAGAGCCTCAAAACACATAAGGCTTAAAATAGTATAACTGTTATTTTATTTGTATTTATTCTTTCTATTTAGTTTGGACAATCAGTTCACCAATTTTCAGAGTTCTTTTCTGTTATTGCAAGAGTAGCAACTCTAAGTGCTTTTGATACATTTGACAAGTTTTGATATATGATTTGGTATTTTCATTCTTATTCAGCTCTAAGTTTAAATATATATAATCAGTTTTTATTCCTTTTCACTACAGATATTTAGAAGTAGGTTTTTCCATTTTAACATGTATGAGGATTTTTAAGAGTTTTTTGTTATTAATTTCTAACATAATTGCACTATAGTTAAATAAAGAATATGGCCTGTATGATACTGTTTCTTTAAATATTTTTGAGGTTTAACTTTATGGCCTAGTACAGATAGAGCTTTTGTAAATGTTTGATATATGCTTGAAGAGTATATGTTTTCTAATTGTTGCATGCAGGGCACTACATAACAACATTAAAAGAAGTTTGTTAATTTTGTTGTTTAAACGTCTGCCTGACTTTAAATGACTGATACCTTGAAATCTACCACTATGAGGGTAGATTTTCAATTTCTCTTTGTAGTTACATTATTTTTAGCCTTATGTATTTTGAGGCTCTTTTCAGGCTCAACCAACTTCAGAATTGTTGTATGTTCTTGTCAAATGGAATATTTTATCATTACAAAATGCAACTTGTTTTGCTTGATATTATTATGGCACTAATGCAGCTTTTTATTTTATCAGTATTTGCTGTCATTTACATTCATCCTTTGTATGCTTATATGTTTGAGTATGTCTTTTTTTTTAATTTCAGAGTATTACAGGGGTACAAACGTTTTGGTTACATGATTTGCTTTTGTGCCATTTGAGTTAAAGTTATAAGTGTGCCCGTCACCAAGATAGCGTGCATTGTACCCGTTAGATGTGAATTTACCTGTCTCCTCCCCACCCACGTTTGGTTTCCACTGAATTTTACTACCATATGTGCTGCATGAATGTTGATTGATTAGTTCCAGTTTGATAGTGAGTACAGGTGGTGTTTGCTTTTCCATTCTTGTGGTACTTTGCTTAGAAGAATGGTCTCCAGTTCCATACAGGTTGTTACAAAGGGTATTAGTTCACCATTTTTTTATGGCTGGGTAGTACTCCATGGCATACATATACCACATTTTATTAATCCAGTCATGTATTGATGGGCACTTGGGTTGTTTCCACATATTTGCAATTGTGAATTGTGCTGCTATAAATATTCAAGAGTATTTCTTTTATACACAGCTTACATATGGATTTTATATTTTATCCAACCTGACAGTTTGTTTTTTGATTGTGACTTTAGTGTGTATGTGTATATATGTATGTATGTGTGTGTGTGTATATATATATGAATTACTGATTTACAGTATTTGGACTTGTTTCTATTAATGTATTTTTGCTTTCTATCCATCCTACTCTTTATGTGCTTCTCTTTTTTTCTTTCTTATAAATATATTTTTTATTTTTTTATTCACTTTTTACTGGTTTGAAATTTATATTCTTTGTTTCTTGCTAATAGTTGGTCTTGAAATTTTACTGTACAAGTTTAATTTAAAGATTAAACAAAATCTGTCCCTCCTCTTCAAGCAGTAGAAAGACTTCAGAACACTTTCATTTCCAATCATCTGTCTCCTGATTTATATGCTATTTTCTTTTCTTTTTAACTGAACAAATATTGTAATTGTTATTTTATATAGAAAATTTATTTAGATATATTTATATTTAACATTTGCTACCCATTTTTTCTTGCGTCCCAGACTATCCTTCCAGGATACTTTTTCTTCTTCATGATCTTATATCATTTGGAAATTCCTTTAGTGGAAATATATTAGTACTGAACTCTAAGTTTTTGAAACTGAAACCATGTGTATTTTACTTTCATTCTGGAAAGAGAGTTTTGCTAGATACACAATTGTAGTTTGACAATTATTTTTTTCTCAGATCTTTGAGATATCATTCTACTATCTCTTAGATTCCACTGTTAGATGGAAGTTTAGATCAGCCTGATTATTGACCCTGGGTAGAGGATCTATCTCTTCTTTCTGCCTCCTCTTATGATCTTCTTTTTGTCTTTGGTGTTTTGTATATAGTGAATAGGTCTGGCTTTCATTTTATTAATTATATTTCCTCAACATTAATGTTGTACTTCCTGAAACTGTGTATTAATGTCTTGTAACAATTTTGAAAAATTCTCAATTTTTATATTTTTAAGTATAGCCTCCCTTTCATTCTCTTTATTCTCCTTTCTCATGTTTTCTGTTTTCTTCTTTTTCTGTGTGGCATTCAGGGTGAGTCCTTCAAATATCTCTTCAAATTTACTAATTCTCTCTTCATCTGTGTCTTATCTTCACTTAACTATTCTATTGAGTTTACTTTTTTTTTTGAGACAGAGTCTCGCTCTGTTGTCCGGGCTAAAGTACTGTGGCATCAGCCTAGCTCACAGCAACCTCAAACTCCTGGGCTCAAGCAATCCTCCTGCCTCAGCCTCCCGAGTAGCT
>CAUYRT010044177.1:0-19362 GCA_963574885.1 Lepilemur ruficaudatus
TATATTATATGTTAAGGCCTCTGTCCTCCATGACTTTTTACTGCTGTTTGTGTATTCATCTCGTTGTATATCTCTATCTCATTCTCAGTGAATTCCACAATCCTGGTTTTCAGTTCACTGTGTTGTCTACTCTATCCTATCTAGAATTTATCCTATCTACTGGGATTTTCTTTTTTAACAGATAAATTTTAATTTCCAAGAATTTTTGTTGCATTTTTTTCATATACAACTATTTTTTGCTTTGCTTTTGATTTTGTTTCAAATTTTCTTGTTCTTTTTTTTATAAAAAAACAAGATACTATTTCTTCCTTTACATCTTTGTGGATCTCAAACTCCTATTTTTACAATATTTTGATTGCTGTGTGTATGTATTTCCTCTTGCATTTTTCCTTTTTTTTTTTTAGCTCTACATATTCTTGTAATTGTTGTGGTTATTGACTTTCTTAGCTTTTTTTTTCCTGAAGTGCTTTGGAAATTAGTTTGCAGGTTCATACTGAAGGGAAACTCTTTTCTATCTTTATCTCCTGCTTATCTCAGTCACTGAGTCAGTGGGAGGCTTGGCTTAAGTTTTTGGAGCTAAGCTTTGTCTGCCTCCTCTGTCTTCCTGTCTTTATATAAAATTTAGCCCCAAAAGTATTTTTCAGCCTTTTTTCACAGTTTTGGAAATCACATTTTAGTGCAATTTTCATGCTCTAGGACTTGGTCAAGTCTTTTGCCAGTTGGTTGTTTTTAGTCCTCACTACCATGCACTATTAACTCTTGGTACCTTTAACTGATCCCAGACCTGGAGTCTAACAAGTTTATAATGTCAGGCTTTCTTACTACTTTGTGTTCTGTTATGTGATAATTGTGACTTGATAATTGTTATTTTTAGTACAGCTATAAATAGGTGATTTTTTCTCTTGTTCTCCTTTTTCTTTTTAATAATTTCAATATATTTAAGGGGTACAAGTGCAGTTTTGTTACAGGATACATTGTATAACAGTGAGGTCTGGGCCTTTAGTGTACCCATCACCCAAATAGTGTACATTGTACCCAAGAAGTAATTTTTCATCACTCACCTCCTCCCTGCTTCCCCCCTCACTGGAGTCTTCCGTGTCTATTTCCGTTCTGTATGACCATGTGTTACCCATAGTTTAGCTCCCACTTACTAGTGAGACTATGTGGTATTTGATTTTCCATTCCTGAGTTACTTCACTTAGGATAATGGCCTCCAGTTCCATCCAAGTTGCTGCAAAAGACATTGTTTCATTTACACTTTCTTTATCCATTCCTTACTTGGTGGACACTTAGGTTGATTCCATATCTTTGCTACTGTGAATTGTGCTTGCAGTAAACATCCGAGCACTAGTGTCTTTTTGATAAAATGACTTCTTTTCATTTGGGTAGATACCTAGAAGTGGGATTGTTGGATTGAATGTTAGATCTACTTTTAGTTCTTTGGGGCATCTCCATATTGTTTTCCATAGAGGTTGTGCTAATTCACATTCTCACCAACAGTGTATGAGCATTCCTTTTTCATTGCATTTGCACCAACATCTATTGTTTTTTTGACTTTTTAATCATGACCATTCTAACTGGGGTGAGGTGGTAACTCCTTGTGGTTTTAACTTGCATTTCTCTGATTAGTAATGCTGAGCAATTTTTCATATTTTTTGACCATTTATGTATCTTTTTTGGAAAATGTTCATTTAGATTGCCCACTTTTTAGTAGGGTTATTTATTTTTTTTTCTTGTTGTGTTGTTTGAGTTCCTTATAGATTCTGGATATTAGTCCTTTGTCAGATGCATAGTTTGTGAATATTTTCTCCCAATCTGTGGGTTGTCTGTTTATGCTGTTGATTATTTCTTTTGCTGTGCAGAAGCTTCTTAGTTTAATTAAGTCCCATTTATTTTTGTTATGTTATCTCTTATACTTTATTCTGTTATACTTGATCAATAATTTATCATATACTTTATCTATAATTGCTAAGAACTGCTTGAAACAGAAAAATCTCAAAAGTGTCTACTCCCAGTACCATATTGACCAGAAGTCCTGTCAATGTAGTTTTCACATAAGAATTTGGAAATTAGGTTATAAATCTTTGTCAAACGTATTATCTTTGGCATATATGCAGTTCATTCTACTGCCTTGTTCAATACACAGACGTGGTGAATTAAAACAAGCATATGAACAGAAGTTTGCAATCTGGGGATGTGACTTTTAGACTCAAATTAAATAGATTCAAATCATAGGGTTGACATTTGCATCCTATATGACTAAACCTTTCAATGATTTTGTTTCCTCATCTGTATTTATGGTATTCTATTTACCTCATAGACATCTTTAAAGGATTAAATGAGGTAATATACAAAACATTAGCATAGTACATGACTCGTAGTAAGACTTCAATGTTAGCCATTATTTGTACAGTGGAACTGCATGATGTATGCATTTAATGTGTAAATTCACTTATAGCCATTTTCTTGTGTGAAATACATGAAGCATAAAATTATATTTTAGATATGTGCCCTACTATATGTGATATATTAATTTATACTTTGAAATGAAATATTACTGGGGTTGGTAAGCTTACCCCACACTGTATTTCTTTATGGGTAATTTAAATGATCTTCTAAGGTAATTTTAACTACTGGATATTTTTTCCTTTTAGATTGACTTTTAAAACTTAACCCCCTCATCAGATGTAATTATCATTAGTTATTGCTATACTAGTTAGGTGTATTTTTTGGGGGGGTGGATAGTTAGGTGTATTTTTATGTCAGGCATTGATAATTATATAAAGCTGTGCAGTAATAGAAAATCATTTGGGCTCAGAATCACAAAATCTGGGTTCAAGTCTGGCCTGTTCCATTATCCAATCACCTCACCTTCCCAAATGTCAGTTTCTTCTTCTATAAAACAGAGTGATAATAATCACATACCATAGTTTTGTAAAGATTAAATGAAATAAGGTATGAGAATGCAATCTCCAAACTGTAAATCACTAGATGTGTAAGCTGCAATTGCCTGTCTTCATTACAGCAGCTTTACAGAGCTCAGTGGAAAGCAGGTAACCCCGAGCCTAGAAAGTTTGTTGCATCTCCAATCCATCCTGCACTTTTTTGCAGTAAGGAAAAACCCTCAGTGTTAGTCCTATGAAAAATGATTCTTAGGGGATGACAGTGAAGTAGATGTGTACTATCTGGTATTTGTATCTGACAGTTTAACTGCTAAGACCAAGTATTAGAATCCTTTGCTGTTTCAGGCACAGAATACAATATTTAGTTTTAAGAAATTTGAAGCAGAAATAAAGGAAATCTAATTTTAGTTCTGAAATAAGTAGAGCAGGCATTTCCTTTCCTATTCAGATAAAATTATTATATACCTTTAGTGGACTGTGCTGAACAAATCTAAGGACTAAGCGGTTTATCCTTAGGTGGCCCTATTTTAAGTCACAAAAATGTGTTCTCTACCCAAGTCCCCAATGCAGTTTTCTCCTCCTTCTCCACACTGAAATGTAGCAGAAACTTCTCTAAGTAGAACATGCTTTGTGCTTGCTAAAGAAGACAAAAGATAAAGTAAAATTGCTGCTCTGGGAGCCAAGAAAAAAGTTAACACATAGACTTACAGCTGTTCTCAGCTGCTTTTTAACCCCTTTATTCCTTTACAGTATTAATTTTCCAACTATAATTCAAAAATCAAAACAATCTTAAAAGGTATACACTGAGTAACTTGCTTCTACTCTGTTCCCATCTGCCCCAACCACCACCCCCTTCTGGTTGCTACTATTACTAGTTTCTTTTGTATCCTCCTGGTGTTTGCTTATATAAATACAAACATGACAATGTAGATACAGATGTATTCTTCCCCTTCTTACACAAATGGAACCATACTATATATACTATTTTGCACCCACCCCCACAGCAACAACTTACATTAAATTGTTGGAGTTTTTTAACCACCATATGTAGAAAGCTTCTTCATTCCTGTTTAGAGCTACATTATATTCCATTAGAAGTATAGGCTATAGTTTATTTAACCAGCCACTCATGGAGGAATACTTGAGCTGTTTTCAGTCAATTGCTGATATAAAAGTTGGTGCAATGAATAACCTTAAATATTGTCATTTTGTACATGTGCAAGTATTTCTAGGATAAATTTCCAAAGGTAGAATTACTGGATCAAAGTGAAAATGCATTTTTTAAAAATAATGTCTTTATTATTTCAGCCACCTGAAAAAACAGATAGCCAGGGTGTCAGAGATGGAACCTACTGGTGGTGGAATAGGGTAGTCAGGCCTGGATTTGATCTATGTTTCATCATTCTTCCGGCACATGGCTCTGGGCAAATGACTTTGCCTCTCATGGAGCCTTGAGATATATAGTCCTCCACTATAAAAAGTGGAGACTAGTCCCTATCTCAGTGGAATAATTATAAAATTAGATGAGATAATCCATGGGAATTGTCTGTAGTGCCCACCTTTAAGGTGCTGAGATGATTAACCTGAAAATAGCTGCAACCCTGCTTCCCACATGCTATGCTCACTTGCCTTTTTTTTAATTATCATGCATTAAAATGACTTTTTCTTTCTTTTGATGTGCCATTCTATAAATTTTAACACATGCATAGAGTTGTGTAATTACCACCATAATTGGGATATAAAATAGTAAATGCATTTTAATTTTAATAGATATTGGCTAATAGGTCTTCATAAAGGTTGTATACCAACACTGCACTCTCCCCAACAGTATATGAGTGCCTTTTTCCCTCACAGCCTTGGCAAATGATAGAGCTGATTATTTGTTATTATAGCATTGTGTGTTTGTTATTATAGCATTCCCTATGTAGAAACATAAGCAGTGGACTAGGGCTGCAGCAGCTGTCTGGTCCTTCTTCTCTTGATTAAAGTTGCTTAAGCCTAAAATCTGAAGCTTACAAAGAAAAATAAATACTAAACAGAGGCCTCATATTTTAATCACATTTTAAAGCAGCTACTTTCCCCATCTGCTCCTAGAACAAATAGACAGCTTAGTTTACAGCACTGTCATTCTGAATAACTAAGGGATAACTGAAGGAAAGCAGAAAAAGTTTTCCCGATTGCAGTTGTATGCCTCTGACACGGTAACTGTTCTTTGCTAAATGTTCACAAGTTCTGCTGCACATATAACTTCTCTTTTCTCTTCTACCTCCTACCTAATGTCAAAACATTTGGAAATGAAAGTTGATTAAGAAGATATTACAATTTTGAATTTCTATTTGTAAACTGACTACAAGACAGAATGGTATTAATGGGATTGACATGAGAAAATTGGACTGAAGTGTTTGAAATGTCTTTTCTCTTTATTATACATGTAAATCAGCCATGCATAATCAAAATATCATGTTTGCAAACCTCTGAACTATGAGCCAGATTCAGCCAGCAGGTTTGTATCATTGGCTTCAGATAATCTTTCAAAATCAGGAAATATTAAATTCACATTCAAATCTCTGGCTTCTCTTGAATAATGAGAACATCTGGCCACAATTGCCCATATTATCACATCGCAACTGTTGATTGGGACATGGTACTCTAATTCACTACATTTTTATACCTGACTACTTCATTAATTTTTTCCTATTCTTTAGAATACTATATAATTAAGTTAAAGTTTTAATAAGTTTTAACAGCAGCAAACATTTTTTCATAATACCAATATTTTCAGATATCCAAATGGTATTTAACAATAATATTTCAGTTAAAAGAATTTATGGCTATTATGATTAAAATAGATTTGTTCTTATAAACATGAAATGTACTATCTGATTTAGTGGTTGCACTACTTACCATAAAGCTTTTTTTCGCTTTAATAAATGAACATATTTTCTTACCATCTTGGGAAACTATTATTGATTTTTATTACTTTCTGAATGATTCTTGCTTTTTTTCATCTGATATATTGATTATTCCATATTCATGTCATTTGACTTTTAATATATATCTCCAAAAAACTTTGGTTGCTGAGAAATGTTGCAGCAAGGTTAATCAGAGTTATGGTCATATTTCTTCTGCATTTCGATCCCTAAGCTGATGAACCGATTTACCATATAACTTCTCATTGATTTTAATTTTCCAGACTTTGCAGACCCCTGTTTATTTAGGTGAGCTTTAATCACTTGTTCACCCTACTCCCTACATGCTCTGCATTGAAATCTATCATGGTATAAACAAAGATTGAAGATAATAAACATTGCTTTCTTTGTTAACACTGTACCAGAACTATGGATGCTTTGTTTATGAACACATTTAATTAAGGTTTGAATCTGTGTTAAAAGGAATTCATGGAATCTGCTTGTACCCATTATTAAGAACAAGAATTCTTTTTATGACTTATCCTTTACTATTGTTGTTATTTGAGAATAATTGCTACTAAGACAAGTAATCTAAATAAAATAGGAACCAAAGATTCATGGTAAATAGTAGGGGCATGAGAGTATGGAGGGAAAGTTTATTGGGACTTTATTATGAAAAATATTTTAGAAAGCAATTTAAATATAGGTAATAATTTTAACTGTGGGAATAATGAAAAGCAACAAAGAATGAATGGCATTTTGATTTACATTTTTGTAATTTCTAACAAAGTTAATGATAACACAAAATGGCATCCTGCCTTTAGTGTTTAACTTTCTGACGTAATTTTAAAGAGGTACTTTTTTGCAAAAATATTTAGAGGGTTTTTTAATTTTCCTAAGTGTCTCTTCAATCCTTTGATATTCAGATTATTCTCCTTTCAAACATCCATTGCATCATAATTCTTGCTGATTTTCTTTATTTCACTTTTAACTGGTCTTACTGGCTTTATGTGCATTCAAATATCACTTTCATTAACTCCATGAAATCTTGCATCTTTCCCAATACTGACTTTGAATAAATTTGCATTGTATTATTTATAGCCATAAATAGCATCCCAAAAGAACAGATATATTTACACCATCAATGATTAGGGGAAAACTGACCAGCAAAACTTTTGTCATGAAGGGTAAGAACAGACTGTTTAGTGTTGAACAGGGAAGGATATTTGAGTAGAGACCAATTAGTGAATGATGTGTGCATTGGTCAGTATTTTATGCTATGAGAACTTTTGACTGGATAGTGAATATTCGTATAATGGAAACTCTCTTGTCTTTAGTCTTCTGAGTATGGAAATTGTCTTAGTCCATTTTGTGTTGCTATAACAGAACGAATGAATAATTTATAAAGAAAAGAAATGTATTTCTCACATTTCTGGAGACCAGAAAGTCCAAGGTTGAGGGGCCCACATCTAGAGAGGACTTTCTTGCTGCATCATCCCATGGCAGATGGCAGAAGGGCAAGAGAGCATGTGTGTAAGAGAGAGCAAGAGAGGGTTGAACTTGCTTTTATAACAAACTCATTCTCACAATAACAAACCCACTGCCATGATAACATTGGTTTATTTATGAGAATAGACCCCTCATAACCTAATTACCTCTTAAAGATCCCACCTCTCCACACTATTGGATTGGGAGTTAAGTATCCAACACATGAACTCTGGGGCACACATTTAAACTATAGCAGGAACTGTGACTTTCTGGGTAGCAGATTCTAAAGATTTTCGAATTTATTGCAAATGCTTTCCCATCTTACATACACTCATCAACTCTGACATTTTTAAAAAAGACCATAGAAGTGTGTTGTATATGTTTGTGTGTGTATAGAAACTTCAGACCTTAAAAAAAAGTGAAATGATTTCTTCAAAGCAGTAAGATGGAAATTCAATTTATAGCATTGTCTAAAGTAGGCTGGCAGTGTTGATAGTGACATTTATTTAGCATGAATAATATTTTGCTCTCCATGAAAGATATTTTCCTGTGTGATAGCTGTGAGACAAAAGAACCTAGTACCATACAAGTCACCACTGCATTATAATACAGGCTGTCCCAAAAGTTGCCACACATAGGGGAAATGGGAAATTGTAGCTAAATGTACCTTTATTTACAAAATATTCATTACAAAAATTTTCCTTTGTATGGAGACTTTTGAGACACTCTTGTAGATACTCCAAGAACAAATACATACCGAGGAAAAGAAATCCCTGATGACAGAACCAGATGAACCACAGGTACAATTAACCACTCAGTGTAGGGATGAATTATCATAAGATAATTTGTTAGAAGTGAGTTTTGAAGTAGAAATAGAAAAAAGCAGTAATCGAGAAATGAGGAATACTAAAGGTTTCTAATGGTCAAATGTTATAAACACTAATTAACAAAGTTCTTTTAAATGATGTTTAGTGTTTAAAGACTTGGAATAATACGAAGACAAAGACTTTTCTAGGTTTTCTATATATTTTGAATTGCTGTAGTTAAGAAATAAATCTCATTCTAGTCTGAAGTGATCTTTCTCTCCTGTGAACTTTCAGAGGCTTCATTTTCTTTCTTTCTTTCTTTTTTTTTTTTTTTTGAGACTGAGTCTCACTCTGTCACCCCTGAGTAAAGTGCAGTGGCATCATCATAGCTCACTGCAACCTCAAACTCCTGGGCTTAAACAATCCTCTTGCCTCAGCTTCCCGAGAAGCTGGGACTAAAGGTGTATGCCACCATGCCTGGCTAGGATTACAAGTGTGAGCCACCACACCAAGGCCAGAGGCTTCATTTTCTATATTCCATATTTGACAGATAATTTTGTACTGATGATGAACAACTCTTTTGCTATTTTCTGAAACTGTTTATTTAAATCCCATATTGTTATTCAACTATTTTTGTGCTTATACCTTTCCAAACAAACTATAAGCTTTTTATAATCTTTCATACTTTCTGACATTCTTTACAGTGCCTTGTTAATAGTAGAAATGGCCAAAATACTTTTATGATTTGACCCAAGCAGATACAACCCCATCCTTTTCCAGAATAAGAATAACTTGACTTCTATTTAATGTATAGTACATTTATCTAACTAAACTACACAAAACCTGTATAATAAATATTAACCATTTCTCCCTCTACTGAACTTATAATGAGTTCTTATTTCAGTATAAGTTATGAGAGGAGGAATTTCAGATTCATGTTCTGAAGACTTTCTAAAACTATAGCGCCCATGAGGGAAAAATGACATGTTTGTGAAAGTGTGCAAAAACAGGTATTTCTCACACTGCTGGTAGATATAAATTGGTACAACTCTTGGGAAACAACTAAGAAATATATGTATACCATAAGAGGTATACATATTTAAGGATATTATTATCCTTTAACCCAATATCTAAAAATCTATTCTAAAGAAGCATGGAAAAAGCATTATCCAAAAGAAACTTTGCAACATTATTTATAATAACTAAATTTAGAAACAACCTAAATGATAAACACTAGGGAATAGTAAAAAGCAAATTATAGTACAATAATATGATGTTATATATAATGTTTGCAAAGAATCTGTTTAAACGTGGACTTTCTTTTAAAAATGTAGAAAAATTAGCATCATCACTTCTTTGCAAAAGGCAAAAAAATGATGTGCAAAACTATCAACAATTTATCAGTTATTTGGTTTTGGGTGGTAGGACTGTTTTCATTCTTACACTTGTTTGTATTCCCTAATACTATAAAGATCATGTATTATTTTTAAAATTTAAAAACAAGCTGCTCTTTTTTAAATCTAAGAAGCAGTGAATACTTAAATCATTCTCTTGGGAAAGACATACTTCTTAAATTTCAAGAAGTTTTAGAAACTTCAAAATAAAAAAGAACTAAAACTAGTTTAAAGTACTGGGCACCTGATCAAATTCAGTTACCCTGCCATGACTCTTCTTCCATATGAAACAGGCCTCAATACAAATCATCAGTTTCCTTTTCATGCCTTAACAGACCTTCTCTTGACTTATCAAGACTAAGCCAAATTCCTATCCTTTTTCAGTGTGGCAAACCCAGACTCTATCCTACCCATTATTTGCTCTTCATTTCTTTCTTATAAGACCATCCAGAATGGCTGTGTGCTGAGTGTTATCCCATGTTTTAAGTGAATCATCGATATAAAGTTTTACTTCTGTTTGAGATGAACTACTCCTTGATCTCTCTCGTGGTGTTTAAAGACACTTTGGCACAAAGCTTCATTTCCTGAAACCCCACTCCTGTCAGAGTCCTAATTCAGGCATTATTGTTCATATTCTGCAGATACTACTGTGCCTGGACCATTAACGTTTAAAAATATATGTGACAGCCTTATTGACATATAACTTATATGTCATACAGTTCACCCTTTGAAAGTGTACAATTCAGTTGTTTTTAGTATATTCATGCAGTTGTGCAACCTTCATCACAATGAATTTCAGAACATTTCATCACCCCAAAAGGAAGCGTGTACCCATGAGCAATAACTGCTCATTTTCCCCAGATTGCACCTCACCTTTCACCCAACCCTAGACAACCACTAAGCTATGTTTAATCTGCATAGATGCGTGCATTCTGAATATTTCCAATAAATGAAATCATATAATATGTGCTCTTTTTTGACTGGCTTCTTTCACTTAGCACAATATTTTTAATGTTCATCAGTATTGTAACATGTATCAGTACTTCATTCATTTTTATTACCGAGTAATATTCCACTGATGGTATATAACACATTTTATTTATCCATTTATCAATTGATGAATATTTGAGTTACTTCTACTTCTTAGGTATTATGAATAATGATACTATAAATATTTATGTACAAGATTTTATATGAACATATGTTTTCATTGCTCTCTGGTATATAACTAGTCATAAATTATTGAGTCATATGTTAACTCTATGTTTAACATTTGAGGGACTGTCAGGCTGTTTTTCAAAGTGACTACACCATTTTGAAGTCCCACTAGGAGTATATGAGAGTTTCAATTCTCTGCTTTGTCAATACTTGCTATTATCTGACATATTTTACTTTAAACATCCTAAGGAATGTGAGGTGGTACCTGATTGTGATATTGGTATGTATTTCCCTATCATCAAATGATGCTGAGAATCTTTTTATGTGTTTATTGACCATTCGTTGTATCTTCTTGGAGAAATTTCTATTCAGATGCTTTGCCTATTTTTAATTGTGTTATTTGTATTTTTATTATTGAATTGAAGAGTTCTTTATATTCTCAATACAAAGTCATTTCAAATACATGATATGCA
Organism: Lepilemur ruficaudatus; assembly: GCA_963574885.1. NCBI lineage: Eukaryota > Metazoa > Chordata > Mammalia > Primates > Lepilemuridae > Lepilemur > Lepilemur ruficaudatus. The sequence goes on from CAUYRT010044177.1 coordinate 11,132, forward strand.
AATATTTTCTCCCATTCTATGCATGTCTATTCAGTTTATTGATGGTATTCTTTGAAGCACAAGTTTTTAATTTGAGGATGTGTAATTTATCTATTTTTTCTTTTGCCACTTGTGATTTTTTGTATTTTTTGTATATCTAGGAAGACTTTGTCTAACCCAGGTTCATAAAGACTTACTCCTATATTTTCATTTAATATTTTTAAATTTCAGCTTATACATCTAGGTGTATAATCTGTTTTGAGTTAATTTTTTCATATGATGTGAAATGTGGGCCCAACTTCATTCCTTTTTTTAAAAATGAAAATGAAATGAAATAGAGCATCATTTGTTTAAAAGACTATTCTGTCCCCATTGAATTGAGTTGACAACCTTGTTGAAAATGAATTGACCATAAATGTGGGGGTTTGTTTCTGGATTTTCACTTTTACTCCATTGATCTATTTTCAGTTTTACTCCATTGATCTATATGTCTGTCTTTATGTCAGTATTATACTGTCTTGATTACTGTAGCATTGATAAGTTTGAAATAAGGAAGTATGAGTCCTCCAACTTTGTTCTTATTTTTTTAAATGGTTTATTTGGGCTATTCCAGGCCCCTTCAATTTCCATGTTCATTTTAAGATCAACTTGCCAATTTCTGTAAAGAAGTCAGCTGGGATTTTGATAGAGATTGCATTGAATCAGTGGATCAATTTCAGGAATATTATTATGTTAACAATATTATGGCTCAGATCCATGAACATGAGATGTCTTTCTCTTTGCCTAAGTCTTTTTAAATTTATTTCAACAATGTTTTGTAATTTTTAAAGTGTAAATTTATACTTCCTTTGTTAAATTGATTCTTAAATATTTTAATCATTTTATATATTATAATTTTAAATGGAATTGTTTCTTCATTTCCTTTCAGATTGCTCACCCAATGATCTTTGTATATTGATCTTTCGTATCCTGCAATCTTGCTAAACTCATTTATTACTTTTTACAGTTTTTTAGAAAATTCCTCTGGCTTTTTTTTTTCTTTTTCTTTTTAAGAGACAGGGTCTCATTCTCTTGTCCAGGCTGGAGTGCAGTGGCATGATCATAACTCACTGCATCCTTGAGCTCCTGGGCTCAAATGATCCTCTTGCTTTAGTGCTCCCGAGTAGCTAGGACTACAGGCATGTGCCACTATGCCCGGCTAATTTTTTTTTTTTTTAATTTTTTTAGAGACGAGATCTCATTATGTTGCCCAGGCTGGCCTTTGGCTTTTCTATATACAAGATCAAGTCATCTGAAAGAGAGTATTACATCTTCCTTCCCAATCAGTATGCCTTTTATTTCATTTTCTTTTCTAGTTTCCTAAGCAAGAATGTACAGTTCACTGCTGACTAGAAGTAGCAAGACTAGTAGACAAGTAGTAGACTTGTCTTATTCCTCATCTAGGGGGAAAGCACTCATTTGTTAAATATGATGTGAGCTTTGGATTTATCATAGATGCCCTTTAATGCCATTTTTTAACATGAAGGGGAAAAACACATGCTTACATAAATAGCGAGCAAGATGGCTGACCAGAGACACCAGCTGCCAGAGTGTCTCAGTAGGAGGGAAAAGTTTTAGATAAAAGAGAAAAAACAAACAGAGATCAAGTGTGGATCTAAGGAAAGGCTGCCAGAACCAGTTGGCAGGTACCCGAGCTGCTGAAGAGACTTTCTGCCCACATGAGCCCAGAGGTTGCTGCCACCATTGAGCTGGGAGCTTTGGGACAGGGTACCAGGCTCCCAGCCCTCCTGGGGTGCCTCTCGTCTCCACATACCCAACCCCAGCCAGCCGGAGCTGTATTGCTTCTTTACATACTGTGCACCTTTGTCCTTGCCAGGGGGCTTTAACTTCTAAAGTTTTGTCTTGCTCACCTCCCACACAGACATTTCCCAACTCTGGCCCAGACTGCAGGAGCCACAGGGGTCCAGTGGGCCCTGCATAATCTGCATGACTCCAGTGCCTAGAAATTCTCTGCCAGGGGCCTCCTGGAGTGAGGGACAGACACTACCAAACTGCTGGCTTCCATAGAGAGTGAGGCTCAGACCTTTTTTCCTGGGGTCCTGCAGTGGACTGAGGGGTGCTTGGATTGTGAGTCCCCAGCCTGCCAGCCCTCCCTGGTGCTGTTTGCCCGAAGACCCCATCAGAGCAGGGCATGCCCCAAAGTGGAGGGACATTGAACCTGCTTGGGCAACCTGTAAACAACTAGGGACCAGGATGCTTCTCCATAGCATATTTAGGGATTGATCTTCAGGGATCTGGGTATAGGCCCACAGGCCAGATCCCATACCCCCAGGTCTTGATGGCATTACCTGGGGCCAAGAAGAGGATATCTGTGAATTAGTATCAGGAGGCAAGGGAGCCCACGTGGGCAGATCAGAGGGGAGAGTGTAGTGTGGGTCCTAGCTGCAGTGTGCTCGTGGGGCACTCCTCCGCCCACAGGAGGGCTGCGATCTCAGCTCAAGCGAGGAACCTTCTGGCATACATCACAGTTGTAGGGGAGCTCAGCTGGCTTGAGCTCCTGCCTGCTGGCAGATGTCAGGAGAAACCACTGAGCAGGGGAGGGCAGAAAGGAATGAGGCCTACTCCAGACTGCCAGATTGTGAATCTCAGATGGCCCCGCCTCCAAAAGCAAACTTGCTGGTTAAGTGGGGCCACTTAAGCCCCTCCCTGGCAGTGTTGCCCAGAAGCTGAGAGCAAACCTGTGACCCCTGCTAAAACAGATACCTTGCCAGCTTTTATGAAGCCCAGGGCGAGCTCACCCGCCCCTGCCCAGGTGTACTCCCCCACCCACCTCTTCTATGGCAGAAAATAAGGACTCACCTGAAGTTCCAGGGCCCCACCCACCACCTGTAACATTCAAGTGCTTCTCCTGAGGGTCTAGAGCCACTCACAGAGCACAAACACAACATTGCATGTTGTTCCTTCCAGCAAGCATCACCTATTGATAAGAAGGTTAATTTGAACACCCTTTACAGCATCTACTACCTCAATCATACAGGGTATGGTTCATTCTCACCCACAAGTACCACCTACTGCCTCAGAGATTCAACTGGGCATGCCATTACAACTTATACTGATAAGAAGACCACAGGTCTGGGAAAGAGAAAGGATTTCAAAGACCTCTATCCTCTCTCATCAAAGAGAGGCAGGGAATCTGCCACTCACATTGCTCATCACTAAAGCCTACAAACAACTAGCAACTGAAAAAACCACCACACCAAGGATATCCAAAACCAAGGCATCTATCTAGAACCTGGATTGCCATGAAAGCACTCACAAGCAAAGCCCAAAGTTCTTACCCAAGATATGCTACAAACACACCCATAAAAGTGAGGCAAGGGGAGAAAAGCCATATCCAAACAAAAGAAAATCCAAAAATAAGAAGCAACAACTGCTCCAGATGAGAAGGAATCAGCAAAAGAACTCCAGAAGTATGAAGAATCAGAGCAAAAAGTCACCCTGAAAAGGGAATACAAGCTTTGTAGCGATAGAAACCAACCAAAATCAGAATATTAAAATGACAGTAAAGAATTCCAAATATGGATTATAAGTAAGCTCAATCAAATACAAGAGAAAATGGAAAACCAATAAGAAGAAATCACCAAAAAAATTCGGACAATGAATGAAAAATTCATTAAAGAAATCAAATTATTAAAAAAATCAAATAAAACTTCTGGAAATGAAAAATCCATTCAAGGAAATACAAAACACAGTGGAAAGTCTTAAGAATAGACTAGACCAGGCAGAAGAAAGAATCTCAGCTTTTGAAGGCAACACCTTTGAATTAAACAAGTCAGTTAAAGATGAAGAACAGAGAATTAAGGGGAAGGAACAAAGCCTACAAGAAATATGGGATTATGTTAAGCAGCCAAATATAAGAACTATAAGCATCTCTATGGGTGAAGAAGAAGAAACACAAGGGTTGGAAAACCTATTTGAGGAAATAATTGAGGAAAACTTCTCTGGTCTTCCTAGAAATTTAGATATCCAGGTACAAGAAGCTCAATGAAAGCTCAATGAACACCTGAGAGATTCATCACAAAGAGGCAATTACCACAACACATAGTCATCAGACTAACTAAAGCTAACATGAAGGAGGAACTCCTGCAAGTCATAGGCAAAAACATCAGTTAATTTACAAAGGACAACCCATCAGCCTAACTGCAGACTTCTCAACTGAGACCTTATAAGCCAGAAGGGATTAGGAGCCTATCTTCAGTCTTCTTAAAAATATAATGGCCAGCCTAGAATTTTGTGTCCTGCAAAACTAAGTTTCTTATATGAGGGAGAAATAAAGACTTTCTCAGATAAGCAACACTGAGGGAATTTGTTAAGACCAGACCTTCCCTGCAGGAAGTATTTAGAACTGCATTATACATGGATAAGCACCATAGATTAACCAGAAATACAAAAGAAAGGATCCAAATAAGCTCAATCACAAATGAAAAAGGAGTTACTACAACTGAAACCATACATATACAAAATAACATATGTGAATACTATAAAAATCTCTACGCACATAAACTTGAAAACATTGAAGAAATGGACAAATTCCTGGAAACTCACAACCTCCCAAGGCTCAGTCAAGAAGAAATACAACTCCTGAACAGACCAATTATGAGCAATGAAATTGAAGCAACAATAAAAGAATCTTCCAACAAAAACAAAGTCCCAAATCAGATGGTTTCACAGCCAAATTTTACCAGACCTACAAAGAAAAATTGATGCCCATATTGCAGAAATTATTTCAAAACATGGAGAAGGAAGGAATCCTCCTCAACTCATTCTACAAATTCTGGATAACCTTGATACCAATGCCAGGAAAAGGAACAACCAAACAAGAAAACTCTAATATCTCTTATAAATACAGAAACAAAAATCCTCAATAAAATTCTAGCAAACTGAATTCAGCAGCAATCAAAAAAATAATCTACCATGATCAAGTGGGCTTCATCCCAGGGGTGAAAGGATAGTTCAGCATACATAAATCCATAAATATGATTGACCACATAAATAGAAGTAAAAACAAAGATTATATAATCATCTCAATAGATGCAGAAAAAGCATTCGACAATATTCACTACCCTTTTATGATAAAAAAAAAGAAACCTTAATAAAACAGGCATAGATAGATGGAACATACTCAAAACTATACAAGCCATATACAACAAACCTACAACCTGCACCGTACTGAATGGGGTAAAGTTGAAAGCATTCCCACTCAGAACTGGAACAACACAAAGATGCCCACTGTCACCACTTCTATTCAACATAGTGCTAGAAGTCCTAGCCAAAGCAATCACGCAAGAGAAGGGAAAAAAGTTAAGGGTATCCAAATGGGAAAAAGGTGGTCAAACTGTCACTCTTTGCCAACGATATGATCTTATGCCTAGAAAACCCCAGATTTTTCCAAGTCTCAGGTTACAAAATCAGTGTACACAAATCAGTTGCATTCCTATACACCAACAACAGTCAAGCTGAGAATCAAATCAGAGACTTGATACCTTTCAAAATAGCTACAAAGAAATTAAAATACCTAGAAATATATTTAACCAAGGGGGTGAAAGATCTCTATAAAGAGAACTACGAATCACTGAGGAAGAAAATTGCAGCAGATGTACACAAATGGAAAAACATGTCATGCTCATGGATCAGGAGAATCAACATTGTTAAAATGTCCATACTACCCAAAGTGATTTACAGATTCAATGCAGTCCCCATCAAAATACCGATGTTATTTTTAGCAGATCTTGAAAAAATAATTATACACTTTGTTTGGAACCAGAAAAGAGCCCAAATAGCTAAAGCAATCTTAAACAAAAGGAACAAATCTGGAGGCATCTACTTTACCAGACTTTAAGCTATACTGTAAGGCTTAGTAACCAAAACAGCATTGTATTGGCACAAAAGTAGGGTTAGGGATATTGACCCATGGAACAGAACACAGAATCCAGATATAAAACCATCCACATGTTACCATCTGCTCCTTGACAAAGTAGACAGCATTATACACTGGGAAAAGGAATCTCTATTCAATAAATGGTGCTGGGAAAGTTGGATAACCACATGTGGAAGATTGAAACAGGATCCATATCTGTCACCATTCACAAAAATTAATTCCTGATGGAAAGGAGACTTAAATCTAAGATATGAAGCCATAAGAATTCTATAAGAAAATGTTAGAAAAACTCTTCTAGATATTGGCCTACACAAGGAATTTATGAAGAAGACCCCAAGGGTAATCCTGGCAACCACAAAAATAAATAAATGGGACTTGGTAAAATTAAGAAGCTTCTGCACAGCCAAGGAAACAATCAACAGAGCAAATAGGCAGCATACAGAATGGGAGAAAATATTCACATGCTATCCATCCAATGAAGAACTAATAACCAGAATCTACAAAGGACTCAACCAAATCAGCAATAAAAAAATCAAATAACAGCATTAAAAAGTAGGTAAAAGACATGAACTGAAGCTTTTCAGAAGAAGATAGACTAATGGCCAATAAACATATGAAAAAATGTTCAACGTCTCTAATCATCAGGGAAATGCAAATCAAAACCACACTGAGATATCTCCCAATCCCAGTAAGAATGGCTTTTATCAAAAAGTCCCAAAACAACAGATACTTACGTGGATGCAGAGAGAAAGGAACAGTTATATGCACTTGGTGGGACTGCAAACTAGTTCAATCTGTATGGAAATAGTATGGAGATTCCTCAAAGAACTAAAAGTAGACCTACCATTTGATTCAGCAATCCCACTACTGGGTGTTTACCCAAAGGAAAAAAAGTCATTTTATCAAAAAGACACTTGCACCAGAATGTTTATTACAGCAAAGTTCACAATCACAAAGATGTGAAATCAACACAAGTGCCCATGATTTAATGAGTGGATTAATAAAATGTGATATATGTATACCATGTAGTACTACTCAGCCATTAAAAAAAAAGATTAAATACATTTTGCAACAATATGGATGGAGCTAGAGACCATCTTTCTATGTGAAGTATTACAAGAATGGGGAAAAAAGCACCACATGTACGCACTATTAAAACTCACTATTAAATTAGAGCTAACCAGTCAGAACTGATGTGCACAGATGGAAGTAAAACTCAAGGGAAATCATGCATGTGGGAGAGGGCAGAAGGAGATGGGTGAAATCATACCTAACAGGTATAATGTACACTGTCTGGGTGATGGGCACACTTGGAACTTTGACTCAAGCAGTATAAAAGCAATCTATGTAACCAAAACATTTGTACCCCCATAATATTCTGAAAGAAAATGAAGGGGTATTGGATTTTGTCACTTGCTTATTCTGTGCTCCTTCATGTTATCACTGTCAAATATATTTCTATATGTGATAAGCCTAACAATAATTTATCCTATAATATTGTTTTGTACAATTTTTTTAAAATCAATTAAAAGAAGAAGAGGAAGAAATATGCATTTATTCTGTCATTTATGATTACCTTTACTGGTTCTCTTTATTTTGGTTAAGGTCAAATCAGCTGCGTTCCTGAAGAACTTTCTTTGCTATTTCTTGTAATGGAGGTTTGTTAACAATAAATTCTATCCTTTTTTGTTTATTTGGGAACATATTTATTTCACCTTCACTTTTGAAATATAGTTTTGCAGGATATAAGATTCTTGGTTTATAAGTTTTGGGGAGTTTTTTCTGTCAGCCTTTTTTTATATCATCCAACTACCTTCTGGTCTTCATTGTTTTTCGTGAGAAGTCAGCTGCTGATCTTAGTGATGTCACCTTATACATGATGAATCCTTTTCTCTTAATACAGTGAAGATTTTATTTCTCAGCCAGGCATGGTGGCTCATACCTGTAATTCCAGCATTTTGGGAGACCGAAGTGGGAGGATAGCTTGAGGCCAGGAGTTCAAGACCAGCCTAAGCAACAGCAAGACCCTCTCTCTACAACAAAACTTTTTAAGGCCAGGCGCAGTGGCTGACGCCTGTAATCCTAGCACTCTGGGAGGCTGAGGCGGGCGGATTGCTCAAGGTCAGGGGTTCAAAACCAGCCTGAGCAAGAGTGAGACCCCGTCTCTACTATAAATAGAAAGAAATTAATTGGCCAACTAAATATATATAGAAAAAATTAGCTGGGCATGGTGGCGCATGCCTGTAGTCCCAGCTACTTGGGAGGCTGAGGCAGAAGGATCGCTTCAGCCCAGGAGTTTGAGGTTGCTGTGAGC
>CAUYRT010044178.1:0-91938 GCA_963574885.1 Lepilemur ruficaudatus
CTGGATCACCAAACTCTGCACAGACACAACGATGGCCAAGCCTCTCCATCTGACCTTTATTGACCATACTGGGAAGAAGATGTCACTAAAAATGCCTCTCAGTTAGGCACAGTGTTCCCAGAGGTTGGAGGCAGAGACAGATTGGTTGATTGTCCAATCAGAAAAAAGATTGCCTGTCGGGGACACATCACCAAAGATTTCCACGTGTAGGTCCTGCCGCTGGAGCCTCTGCAAATGTCGCACGTGCAAGCGCCGCTGGGTGGCCAGTTCCAAACTCAACGCAGCCGCTGCTTCCTCTAACAGATTCTTTAGCCTTCCTGCTCACATCTTCCTCCAAACCAACACCAGCTCTCCAAAGAGCACGGCGCATTCCTCTACCACCTGCACTGCGGGTCAATTCCTTTTCGGTTCCCGGGATGATGGCAAACACGAGACCGAAGCCCTCAGGAGCTGCAGTACTGGCTCAGCACTTTCAGGGCCTTCCGGACGCATCAAAGGGAGAAACTGAGGTTCAACCAGCCCTTGACGGAGGAGCCTGGCATGTCAAGGGGACGTGCTGGAAGGCTGAGCACATTAATTTCCTCCTGGCGTAAAATATTCCTTCTGATCATAAAGAAATCTGCTCAGAAGTAACTCCGGCAAACCACAGAACTCTTACAAGAGAGGAGCTAAAAGGCAAATCGCAGCTTTGATGGTGACAAAAAAGAGGGAAAGTGAGCATCACTGGGTTCGACTTTGTCCTTTCCTGTTATTCTTCAAAAGCTAAATCTCTAACCCCCCTCATCCCTCCACCTGAGAACTTTAAGTCTCTCACACCCTAGTATGAACTAGACAGTCTATGACTAAACAGGACAGTCAGATGACCCTGGGGAGGAACGAGGGCAAAAAGGTTTAGACGAAGACGCAGGATTGAGAAATTCTTCCAGGCCCCGTGGCGCCCTTCTCAACACCCACCGACCTGCGTCTGGAAACAGGAGTCGCCCACGCACCCAACAGTGGAAAGGGCTCCAGAAGATGTGGCAGAATAGCACGTTCCAGGCCTCTTCTTGCCCCGCTGGAGAGAAGACTATGAAAGACCCTGTTTGCCTTTTAGTTTTCCACTGTGTATTTCTTGAACTTACTTGGCCATGGAAGGTTCTATTCCTCAAACACCTGGAGCAATATATCAAAATGGAAGCGTTAGGTCTCTCCCTCCCCCGTTACTGTCTGTCATTCTCCAGGGTCTCTCTCTCCAAGTGGCCTGCCTCTCCAGCAGGACGATCAGACTTCTTTCCGTGGTGGCCGGCTTTCTGCTGCACTGTGTTGGTCAAAGCAAGTCACAGGACCACCGAGGTTCAAAGGGAAGGAAAAGAGACTCCATTTCTCGATGAGAGCAGATCCTTTATCCCCTATAATCTGCCCTTCGGTCACAAACATCTGAACTCTTTCCACACGTAAGACCCGTTTCCTCCCTCCGCAGACCTGCAAAGTCTCCATCTTATTAAGACATCGTGCTCGAGGCCCAAGATCTTGGAGTCTGGGGCTCCTCAGATGTCGCTCCTCTTGATTCAAAGATCTGTGGACTAAAAGGAGAAGTTCCCCCTCCCCCGCCCTCCAGCCTACAGTGGTGAGACTGGGACACGATAGCCACAGTGGACGCTGCCATTCAGATGGGGCAGGGAGGGGAAGCCCAGCCCAGTCACTGCTCCACGGCAAACCTGGAAATCCAGCTGGGCGCATGTGACCACCCCCCCCGCCCCCCCGCTCCAGGGCAGGATACGCTGCTCTGTTGTAAAGCGATTCCCTGATCCACTACTCTCCTGGTTTCATACAATATCTGCATTGCGACTAATCTGAATGCCCGCCAAGGGCAGGTGTTTCTGTCATGGTACCTTCTGGAAGCTGCCAACTGATTGCCCTGTCGTGGAGAGAAAGGCTCGGGTCTGTCTCCTCTGCTGCAGGGGAATGGCCAGGAGAAGAACCGAGAAGACTCCTTTCGGAGGCCGGTAATGGTGGTCAGCCCACTGGCCTCCGGGGGAGCCTCACCGAAGACAGGTGAGGGTGGAGCCGAGGAGAGCTAGGAGCAAGCAGACTATGCCCTCGAGGGTGGAGACCACCTCAGACATCTCTGTCCCCACACTCCGCACTTCCAGGGACTCAAGAGGACTGGGGGTCCCACCGCTGCCTTTCCAGCAGGAAGGGGTATGGGCTCTCCTCCCCATCTCTCAGGCAAGGGCACAGGCGCAGAGAGGCACGCGACTGCCCGGGGCGTGAGAAGGCAAAGGAGCAGTGCCCACCGCACGTGCCTGTGCCCGGCCCTGCGCTGGGAACCTGGAGCATCTCAGACAGGAATCTGCTGTCGGGTGGATTGTGCCCATTGGACAGAGGGGAAGACTGATGCGCGGTACATTTCCGTCCACTGCAATGCATAGGGAGGGAAGAGGGTGGAGGGAACTCAGGCTCAGTGTTTGGGCTCCTTCTTTTAGCACTTGCAGATCCAAGATTTGAATTTCACTCCCGCCCTGGAACTTTCAGTCTTCAGGGAGCTGCTTGCTCTGGGCTCCTCAGCCTGGAGGGTGGGGCCCCGCCTACCCTTCACTCAGGGTCACTCAGCCCCAGCACCAAATTTCCCCTGGCCCTGGCCGCTCTCCTCACCCCCGCCTCCAGCAGGAGCTTGGCCCTGACCTATGGCCTGACCAGTTCACGTGAGGGCGTCACTTCCTGCCCCTACAGCCCCGCCCCACCTGCTCACCGGGGCCTACAGCACCAAGGAAGAGAACTCTCCTTTCTTGCTTGTCCGCAATGTATTTTAAGAATTTGGGTAGTGATCTGGAGTTCTTGAAAGCTCATGTGTTAAAGCGCCTGTTCAGGATCCAGCGAAGAGTGGCATACAGTTGTATGTTTGCTGACATGGCATTGTCATGCAATAAAGCGTGTATGTTACACAGGCAAGGAGTCATGTGATCTGCTTTGTACATTGGCCACACATGGATGCTTCCTCCATCCATGCACTCTCTGCATTGGGTTGTCCCATTCGCGTGTTCATTTCACTCTCACAACACTTGCGGGAAGAACTCTCAGGTGTCCTGACTTACAGAAGTGGAAACAGAGGCTCAGAGAGGTCGCATCTCTCTACCTGTGTCACACAGCTAGAGCCAGCAGCTGAGTCTAAATATCCTTTCCTCCCCACTGTCCCCAAACACCCCCGGGGACTCACCTCCTCACTGTCTCATCTCCCCCCACCCCCTGTCCATCCTAGGCACCCTCAGTGGACACCAGGTCTCCCATAGCAAGACGTTCTGCCTAGTCTATTGTTCACAGGGGTGGTAAGACAGTTTGAAAATATCCAGAAATGGCCAGAACTACGAGAAAAGCACAAACAATGATAATAAGGACGGAAGTTAACAGTCTCCCCAGGGATGTGATTATACATCCGAGACTCCTTGACACTGCCCTGTACGGAAAATATTGTCTTCATCCCCAGAGGTGAACCTGTTGCTCCTAAAGATTACGCCACTTGCGCCAGGTCACAGGGCGAGTAAGTCGGCCGAGTCAGATTTTGAACCCAGGTCAACGTGGCTCCAAGATCTGCATAGTTTCCTTTCCACTCTGCCTCTGAAGGGGCCTCAACCTCCGCAAGCTCACGGTCAGCTGGGGAGCAGATAAGCAAACGGGTACTTGCTCCTCAGCCGCGGCCACAGCAAACGCAGGTGAACGTGAGCACGGCGTGTACCCAGGGAGGGGGCGCCACGGAGAGCTTCTGGAAAGAGGCGACACCTGAGCTTAGCCGTAACAGACCAGGGGCCGGTCAGGGGCCTGCAGCAGGCAGAAGGCAGGACCACAGCCGGGGAGGCAGCCTGCTGTCACCGCCAGCCGTCACCACGAGCCATTTCACACCAGAGGGGCGTCTCCCTTGACATCACCAGTGAGGTTCTATCAGTGAGAACAACCGCCAGCTGACAGTTTATCATCTACAAGATTCATTAAGAATTTTGCAGGGAAAGACGTTTTAAATGGAAGTGAAATTCACAAAACAGAAAATTAACCACGTCCAAGTGAACGATTCAGCGGCATCCAGCACCTCCACAGTGCTGGGCAGCCGCCACCTCTGGCTGGTTCCAGAACATTTTCATCATCCCGTTACAAAGCCCACTGAGCAGTGACTTCCATGCCTCCCCCCTCCAGCCGCTGGCAACCGCCAGCCTGCTTTCTACCTCTGGATCTACCTAGTCTGGATATTCCATATAAATGGAGCCATACAATATGTGACCTCTTGTGTCTGGCTACTTTCACTACGCATAGCATTTTTGAGGTTTCACTTAATATTTTCTACCTTTTCTAGCTGAGGAGAGAACAGAGCTCAGATCACGGTCTAGAGAACAGGGTGTCTCCTGCCCATGCCCGGCCTCTCTCCTCCCACCCCTGCTTGTCCCGTAGACATGTCCTACCCTCCTTCGAGGGCCCCGAAGCTGGATCCGCAGGCCTGCGTGCAAGTCCCTCCTCTGCCATTTGCCTCTAACGTCTTATGTCCCCTCTGAGCCTCAGGCTTCCCATCTGTAAAATGGGATGGTTGACAAACAGTGTGAATGTACTTAGCGCTACTGAATTCTACCCTTACAAATGATTAGAAAGGTAAATTTTGTATTGTGTGTTTTTTTGCTATCATTTAAAAGAAAAAAAAAGCAATACAAAGACAAAGCCTTAAAAAAATGAGATGATTGGATAGATCATAAGGGCCCCCCACTTATGATTGACACCTGGGGAAAAGAAAGGCCAGCCAAGGAGACCGGAAGGGAAGGAACAATGGAGCAGAGGAGGGGGAGGAGGACGCAGGAGGAGAAGGAGAAGGGAGAGAGGGACAGGCGGGGTAGGGGAGAGCCGCATCCTGTCTCCGCCCATTTCTTCTCAGCCTCACTTGACCCTTGTGCGTATTTCTCGATTCTCAGCCACTGTCACTGTGCAGCCCTCGGTCCTCATCCCCAACATGAGCTGTGGGCTAGTCTGCAGTATTGGGGCAAGTTAGAAACCACTGAGTTGTCAAATTGACTCAGCCTCTGTGATTAAAAAAAATTTTTTTCCAATAGAATTTGACCCAGCCTCAGGATGAAAGCAATAAATATTTGCTAAGGAAAGACAATGGTTCAACCATGTCTTTAGAACACATCGATTTTGTCTCTTAGGGTTTTACTCAGGGTGCCAGCACCGAGCCTTGCCCCATTGGCTAAAGGGACACCAAGATGTACAGCGACCACACACTCCAGATTTGCCCAGCCGGGCTCCAAGCACCCAGCTCCCAGTTCCCCAGAGCGCCCTCCCTGAGCGGGCTGTGAGCTGCCCTTTTGGATCAGGAATCCAGCCCGCTGGGAATGTGAGGCCGTAACCCCGAGGGAGGGCCGCAGTCCTGAAAGACTAATTGCACACTGGCAGGTGCCTCTGGAGTGCAGGTGAGCAAATCGGTTTAGACGGCATACGCAGTCGTCCAAGAATGTCTTAGAGAACAACCACTGTACACACAGAGCCAAAAATAAAAACACTAGTGTGATTTATTCTCCTTGGAGTCTGTCCTGGAAAGAGCTGAAGGCCAAGGTTGATGCCTCAAACGCCCAGCTGAAAGATGGCTGGGGCCGGGGGCAGGAGAATAATGGCAAATGCAGGGTGCAGGAGGGACGTGTGTCGGAAAAGAAACCAGGGAGGGCTTCCTGTAGGCAGGGGCCTGCACTAGCCACAAAGGCAGAAATGGGAGGGCAAAACCTCCCAGATAAATGAGAACAGTGGCTGTACTTGGTGGCAACGGATCACTGGTGACACCTGCCCTTCAGCCCCTCTAGTTCCCACGGTTTCTTTAAAGAGTGCATGCCATATTGATGATAACATTTTTAAAAAGAAAGGAAATGTAACTGTTACAAAAGATTTGGAGAGTTTCCGTGAGAATGTGGGCCGGTGTCTGCGTGGTCATCAGGGGAACGGAGACGCTGTCCCTGCCCATCCCTCCGCAGCCTGCGCCAGGGCCGGGCGTCTTCGTCAGCTCCAGCGGCTGGAGCAAAATCCCTCAGACTGGGGCCTGGAACAGCAGGAATTATTCTCTCAACCGTTCCGGAGGCTGACGTCCAAGATCAAGGCGTTGTCAGGGTTGGTTCCTTCTGAGGCCTCTCTCCTTGGCGGTGTCCCCACATGGTCTCCCCCGTGTGCGCCCGTGTCCTACGCTCCTCTGCCTATGAGGACACCCCAGTGACCTCATTTTAACTGAATCACCTTCGTAAAGACAGTCTCCCAACACAGTCACATTCCGAGGGACTGGGTTAGGGCTCCGACATATGAATCTGGGGGGACGCAGCTCAGCCCAGTACACCAGGGTACAGATAAACGATTAGAGGTGAGTCCTTTATTTTCCACCTTTGCTGTGGGACAGCTACAAGTGCCAGCACTCGCCTGATTCCATAGCAAAGATGCAGGGTGCCGGCGAGGACACACAGGGGTGTCAGGCTGCCTCGGCCACTTGAGGGGAGGGCCAGCCACTGGCCGTCCCGAGAGCACTGGATGAGGTCTCCTCCTCCTCCCCCTTGACACACACACACACCATACACAGACACACACACACGTGTACCACACACACAGATATTTTACACACAGACACACATACCATGCACACACCATACACAGACACATGACACATACACACCACACACCCACACACACTGCACACACATACTGCACGTACACGGTGCACACAGACACATACGTACACATACACACACCGCACACAGACACACACTTCTTTCAATGACCATCCTAAGCCTTTGCCCCAGGCTGTGGGCTGTTCTGGGGACGGGGTGGGAGGAGCTGAGGCAGCCGGGTGGAGGAGACCATGAAGTGACGGGGATGCAGCCTTTATAATCCAGGATGGCCTCACGGATCTGAGCTGGGCACAAGGTGCAGTGCCATCCGCTCGCCAGGCACCAGCAGGTGTCTCGGAGCCAGAGCTCACACACCCCGCGGCCCGCCCCTCTCGGCTTTTCCGCGGGCCCCACCCACCGAGGCCAGTTCCACCAGGTCTTCCCAAATCCTCAGCCTTGGCCTCAGGGTGCCCCTTCGCCTTTATAGCTCCAGCCCACACCGGGCCCTGACCCCCCTACCCCAGGTTTCCTCTGGGCACCACGGGCATGGCCTGGAGTTTTCCAGGGCAGGACGCAAACCCAGGGGTCTCACCTCATCCCTTTCCAGAGTCCCCCGCTGGGTCTGAGAGCCCCCCTCCAGCCCCTGGCAACTTTCCCTAGGTGCGTGGCTCCCCACTTCCCCAGCGAGGATGCTGGGCCCTGGCCCTGGAGACCTTCCCGGGAGAGCCAGAGGTGCTCAGAGGCTGCACCCTGCTCCTCCAGGTTTCTAGCCACAAAGCTACACTGTGTCCTCTCACTCCGGCAGGACAGGGTCCCCACAGTCACAGCCACGCAGGACGCCGCAGCCTCCAGAGCCCTTTCTCAACCATGACCTCATCTGGTATTCACCACAGCTGCCCTTCTTGTTCAGATCCATTGTATAGATGAGAAAACTGAGGCTCAGAGAGGAGAAACGACTGGCTCAAGGTCACACAGTGGGTAAGAGGTAGAGCCAGGGCAGGGACTCAAGGCTGTCTGTGTGCCCCTCCTACTCCATGAGACTGTCACCCCTTGGCTCTCTCCCGGCACTGAAACTGTGCTTAAATGTGGCAGAGGGGAGGCTGGAGAAACAAGGCCACAGGCTCAAAATCTGGCCGAGGAATGTGGCCGAGATTCCTCGGAGTTAGTACGCGTCACCCCACATGGCTGACCTCATAAATATTATTAGATCCTGCAGTGTCCACCCAGCCCGCCGGGGCCTGGACGTGGAGAACGCTGTATCCTGTTCCCAGCCACAGCAGGTGGAAATAGTGTGAACTAATGAAATATCACAGGCAGAGCTAACAGCTGAAGACTCGTCTCCTGGCAGACGGTGGCTAAGAGACTGCTGACCCCCACACACTGGCCTCCTCTCCTCGACCAGCTGGGAGGCCAGAGCAGGCTTTGGGGAGAGCACGGGATGTGGGTGGAGGCAGACAGACCATGCTCTGGTCCCAGGGAGCTGTGTGACCTTGGGCAAATGACTTGATGTCTCTGAACCTCAGCTTGGTTCGTCTGTAAAAAGATGACAATGGAATCTACTTCGATAACATATATGTTGCTGGAACTTTACGGAAGTGTCCAGCTAAAGGCCAAGCACAGTATTAGGGGTGTCCATGTGGGACTGTGGCATCTACCCCTCTGCCCAGGTGCCTCGTCCCTGTTCAGAGTAAGAAACCTTGGTGATAGACAAAGATTTCCATTGGGCACATTAAGCTGCTGCCTTAAGCCAGGTCCTAGGGGTGGGAGTAACGGCCTGCTAGGTCCCACAGGGCAGGGTCGGGGTGGGGGTCTCTAGTCCAGGAAAGCAACTTTGGGCCCCAGAGTGAAACGTTCTCTAGAAGTTTGACTGACGTCAAACTCACCAAAGACTTAGGGCGTAAGCCTCGCCGCTACCTGGCTCGCACGGGCAGCCCCTGGCGATCACATCAGTGACAGCTCCAGGGCTTTGCTCAGCATCCCCCTCCCCACACAATTCCAATGGCGTTGACATTCTACCCCCTCCAAACGTGAAGGGACCTGTGTTCCTCTGGTAACCATAGTGACAGGTTCAGGGATGACATAGGAGCAAACTGAACCAATTGCAGCCAGTAAAACTCAACTCCGGGACTTCCGGTCAAGCTCTCAGGCCAGTGGACTCCTTCTCCCACACAGGACTTGGACCTGAACATTCACAGCACTGCAGGCGCCACCCAGTTTGAGAAGGTGACCACCGCAACACAAGGTATTGCTGATACGTCAGAGGCACGGTGTCCTCAGGACAGTGCCTGGGTTCTGGATCAAGCCGTACCTAGACCTTCTCGGACTTCTCCACTGCATGCATCAATTATCCCCCCTTGTCCTAGGCCAGCCCAAGCCAGACTTTTCCCATCACTTACAGGCAAAAAAGACCTGACCGATAAATCCATTTTCTGGCGTCAAGGGTCTTGTAAAACTAACCAAATTAATAAAGTGAAGGCTGCTTAAATTAGCACAGATCAGAGCAAAGGGAACTGGATAATGTTTCAAGATATTCTACTCTGGCTCTGGGACAGCCACACCCCACTTCAAGTACTATAGGAAAAAAGATACTTCAGAATCAGAAAGACCTGAGTTTAAATCCCAGCTCTCCCGCTTACTAGCTGTGTGACCTTGGGTAAGACAACCAACCTCTTTGAGACTCTATTTCTTCAAATTTCTGAGGGCTATAATAAGGGCAAAGTGAGATTATGTACATAAAGCACTAGAACACAGTAGGCACACAGTAAATGTACCTCCACAATATGGGTCAGCCCATCTAGATTCGCTTAATTGCAGGTACACAGAGAAGACCTATGGGGACCAAAGGAAGGCCACCCTGGTTCCCGAGAATTCACTCATGGTGGGCGCGGCCCCTAATCTTCTATTGGTCTTATCCAGGAGGCGGGATCGTGTGGAAGAAAGGAGCAAGTGCTTTGGAGTCAGAGAAACCTGAAGTCTTACCTCTGCTCTGTGACCTTAGGCAAGTTGCCTAACCTCTCTGAGCCTTGTTCTTTCATCAGTAAAATGGGGAAGGTATTCCATACCTCTTTAAGGGGTGACGGGGATGAACGCATGATGCTATCAATGTACCCAGCACAGTGTTCGACAGACAAGTGTGAGTAGTTCCCCCGGCCCTGGCCAGGGATCCTGCTCAAGGATTCACCCTCAAGACTGTGCTGCTCCCCTGCCCCCTGAGCTCAGCCACTCCCACGACTCCAACTCCTTGACCTCCCTGTGACCACCAAAGCCCAGTGTCCAGCCCTGACCTCACCCCAGGGTTCAGACATCCTGGGCATCTCCACCAGAAGGTCCTCCAGGCACCCCAAACCCAGCTCCAGCTCTTAGCTCCCCACTACTCTCTGTGGGATTTGGGTAAGTCACCTTGGCCTTGGTTCCTTCATCTCTAACGTGAAGTAGGTTGCAGCAGGTTGTAGTAGGTCACCCCGGAGGCTGCCCCAGCCCTAACGCCCTAGGACTCTCCATGCCAGTGCACCATCTCCCACCTCCTCCCTGGACTCGCCCCCCCCACAAACAGCACCGTCTTTCTCTGGTGAACACCGGCTTGGAAACTTAGACTCAACTTGGACTTGTCCCTCTTGTTCGTGCCACAGCCCCAGGTCTGGAAGGCTCTCCCTCTGAGATGCACTCCTACCTGCTGCTGCCACCTCCACCTTCGCCCAGGCCCCTGCCCCACGCATCCGGGCTCCAGCCTTGGCCCCAGCCCACGTGGGACCCTCTGCTCCTTCCATCCGCGGAGTCTCCCTTGCAAACAGCCTTTGCAGGAATCCTGGGCCACCTCCTCACGTCACTGTCAAGAACTGGACGATTCTTTTTAAGCTTAGGGATGAGGAGGGAAACATTTCATGGTGTTTACAGTAGATACTCAATAAATATTTGCTGAATTCATTTGTACATTCGTGCTTTTCAAAACACACCCCTTGGACAGTCATCTCCAATCCAAGACAGACACCAACAATCCTTTTGCAAATCATGACAACTTTGGGCTTTTGTTCCACTTGTATGTGGTATTTTGCATACAATTTCCAGGGGTCTTATCTTCTCCCTCAAGCCCATCCATAGAGCACAGTCACCCCTGACTGAACTCATTTTACAGATGGGGAGACTGAGACCAGAGACAGGAAGGGACTTGTCTGAGAACACGCAGAGCATCTCTTTCTGCCGGGCACTGGACCATGTTACGAAAGTGCCAAGTCCACTCCCCGCCCCAGGTAGGTGATCAGTAGGTCACCTAACATCCAGCGTCTTTGTGCTATTCCCTTATCTGTGCGAGGGCAGCCGTGGCTACATGGCAAGGCTGCAGGGAGAAGAGGATCGATGCATAGGACCTGGCCCAGTCTTGTGCCCAAAGGGCAATTCTTGTTCCATTTTTTCCCTAGCCTTTTGTCTTCCTTTCCTTATGGGATTTTGAGGGAGGAAATGTTGCTGCCATCTAGAGTGGTCATGGAAGACTTCATGGAAGAGGTGAGGTGAGCCCTGCCTGAGCCTCGATTTTGGGTGCCGGAGAGAGGCAGGGGCCAGGGGTTATTAATAGGTCCAGGGAGGGTGAATGTGATACAGACACCCAGCACCACAGTTGGGGAGTACCTGACACCGGAAGGGGAGGGGGCCAGGGGCTGGGGGGGGCGCCACCTCCCAAAATAGCCGGGGCAGAAGCCTATATAGGTGGCCATCCCACCGCCAGGCTCACTTCCCAACAGGAACTCCCACCAGCCCAGCCTTGCAGTGCAGCTTCCGTCCCTCCACCCCACCCGAGGTGAGTGGCAGCTACTGAGGTTGGAGGAGGACAGAGGGATGCCACAGGATGAGGCCAGCTGGAAGGGACAGCCACATCTCCCCTTCCCTCAGTGCCCCAGGGGTGGAGGTGGCGATGCTCAAAGCCAGGCAGCTGTGGAATCCAGGGCTGAGAGCAAGAATTCCTGGGTTCTTCCCCTGACTCCTGGGATAGCCTGGGACAACCCTCTCCCCTTGGCTGGGCCTCAGACTCCCCACCTGTGGAAACAGAGGGGTGAAGCCAGACATCTGTGGACTCTGGTGATGCCATCAGAGGGGACCCAGAGGGCAGAGGATTCCGGAGGAGGACTACAGAGGGCTGATGGGTGACCTAACAACATCGTCTGATGCTCCAGCCGGGGGGGCTCGGGCCCAGAGACGGTGTCAGGTTGATGGGAGGGCCTAGCTGCAGGGAGGACAGAGAAGAGTGGGCCTCTGTCAAGGCTCCAGACTTTGCGATGGGATCAGTGTTTGGAGACTCTCCAGGAGCCACCATGTGGACCTAGAGCTGGGTCCCGGGCACCAGGGAGGACCACCAGGAGGATCACTGAAGTCCAAGTTAGTAGAGCTGGGAGTGGGCCTTGCTCTGCCACTGTCTCACTGTGTGTCCTTAGGCCAGTCAAGACCGTCCGGACTCAGTTTCCCCACCAAGGTAGCATAAGGGTCCCTCAGCTGGGGGAACAGACTCTCCAACTAGGCCACCGGAGTGAGCTGAGCCTGGGAGCTAAAATGACAGCACAGAAGCTCAGCATGTCAGAGTCAGTGGCCTGGCTGGGGGCAAGGGGCAGAGGCAGCAGGGGCCAGGGCAGCCAGGGGGCTCCAGGAAAGGCCTCGAGCTGAGAGATAGCAGGTCGGGAGCTGCAGGCTCGGCACCTTGGAAGCCAGCTGGCGGGCTGCTGCCCAAAGGAGCTGACTCACAGGGAGGGGGCAGCTGGAGCCAGCAGCAGCGTCCTAAGGTTTCCAGGAAGGGCAGCCATCCAAGGCTGAGCGGGAGAGACAGTGTTGACAGCGAGCATCAGGGAACTTTAGCGACTGACTAGGCAGCTAAGCAGCTCTCTCTGGTCCCCACCACAAGGGCCACCACCATCCCAGCCCCTGCCTACCTGCCCATACCTTAAGTTGGAGTCCCCAGGTCCCATTAGAAGGGACCACCCATCTGACACAACAGAGGGATACAGAAGCCCAGAAAAGAAGGTCACAAGCCAAGGTCACGCAGGCACTTAGTGCAGCCCAAGATCTAGGACCCAGGCCTCCTGCTTCCCCGACCAGCGCTCACACGCTCTAGAGGTAGCTTATTGCAGCTGGGTCCTCGTGCGACCATGGGGAAGAAGTACCTAGTCTCCGGCTCCATAAAGACAGGAGTGTCACATTTCCCAAAAGTGCATACAGACCCCCAAGCCTGCTTAATTTGATCTAGAAAGTGTGGTGGGATGGTGCCACTCTCATCCCAAACATGTCCAGGGCCTGTTAGGAGGGTGCATAGAGATTTCCAGTAGCTCCCCAGCCTTCCCTCCCACAGACAGTTTATGGGAGTGGGGAGAGTCTGCACCCCCGCCTCCCCTGGGGCCCAGGAGACCAGGAAAGCAGGTAGTTAGCAGAGAGCT
Source organism: Lepilemur ruficaudatus (assembly GCA_963574885.1). NCBI lineage: Eukaryota > Metazoa > Chordata > Mammalia > Primates > Lepilemuridae > Lepilemur > Lepilemur ruficaudatus. The sequence continues at coordinate 13,007 of CAUYRT010044178.1, forward strand.
AAGTCAGCAAAAAAATTACATAAGTAAATAAATCAATAAAGTCAGGTTTCTGAATGCACATATCTGGCCAGATGTGGGACGGGGTACCCGCAAAGGGCCCCGGCAGTCCTGCCTGTCCCTGTCCCTGTCCCTGCCACCCTCTCCCGGGTCCAGTGGGTCAGGTTTCACAACCTCAGCGCTATTTTGCAGCATAAATTTGCATCCAGGACAGACCAGAGCAAAGGCAGAGGTAGGAGCGTGGAGGAAAAGGGAGCAGGGCCGAGGAGCCCACGGGAGTGCGGGCTGGCGCCTGCCGGGCCACTGTCCTCCCCACGCGGCAGCACAGCCTCCGAGGTGCCCGGGTCGGAGACCCCGCGCCTCTTGCGTGCCCTTGACGGCAGGCGGACTCTACAGACCCAGCGGTGACTCGGGAGCTCCCTGAATTCCAGAGGTGGCCCCCTCCCCTGATGCGCTGGCCGCAGCCCCCGGGCTCCCGAGGACCCCCGGCGGGACGGGGCGGGAGCGGGAGCCGGAGCGGGAGCGGGAGCAGGCGGGCGCCCTCCCGCCCGCGGCCCGTGCTGCTCGGCTGCGCGGCTGGACTGAGCCGGCCCGGCAGCGCGCAAAGCCGGGCGACCCTGGCGCGGTGCCAGGCCGGGCGGGCGGCGCGCAGTACTGCAGCGCTGGTCATATGAGCAGAAATGATGAGAAAAGCACTTTTTAATCTTTTCGCACTTGCTCTGCCCGCTCAAACAGTTGCAGGATGGCGATGACAGACTTGCTCAGCGCGGAGGACATCAAGAAGGCAGTGGGAGCCTTTTCGGGTGAGCAGCACGCTCCCCTCCCCACCCCTTTCCCCTCGTCCACCGCCCTGCCCCTGCACCTTGCAGGTCTGCGGCCGCTGGGTCCTTCCCAGCGCTTTTCTGCCCGCGCATCTGGCCGGACGCCTGCGGGGTCCAGGCGGGGTGTCCCCAGCAGTCCCCAAACTCCGTCCGGGCGGGACTTGGCACAGGGAGCCGGCGGGGAGGCCAGCGCCTTGCCGGAGCAACAGAAACTTGCGGGCTCCGAAAGCTGGGTGGCCACGCTGGGAGGACTGAGGGTGCCAGACCAAGGGCAAAGACCTGGCTGTGAGGAGGGACCTCCAGGGTCCTTGCGCCCGCGCGGGACTTTTCCTTTAAGGCGCGTGGAGGGGCTGCAGGCGCGCACTCCTCTCCAAGCAATCCCTTTCCTGGACCCCCATTCCGGACAGGACTTTTCCCGACTGTGGCTGTCGTTGGCCCCTGACTGTCTGAATTCCCTCCCGGGGCTCAGAGCCCCTTTTCATCTGATCGACTTGCAGGCGAGGTGACCTTCTGGAGCGGGCGCTCAGCTCTACCCAACACTGCACGGAGCATCCTCAGCGCCTTCCAGCCTCTTAGGCGGGCCAAGGGAGGGGAATGGCAGTCTCACTTCTCCGCAGCTGCCCTGGACTTCAGGGCTTAGCTGCCCTCTTTCCTCCTTCCCACCGCCCAGATGGAGAAACTAAGGGACCGGCACAGAGAGGATGGGAGACTTGCCCAAGGTCACTTAGCCCTGCAAAAGGGGTGTTAGAACTGGGGTCGCCTCTAGGTCTTGGTCTCCCACCCTAGTGTCAGAGGCAGACAGAGCAATTTTCCTTCCCAAGAGCCACCCCCTGCATGCATGCAAAAGGTACACAATCTAACATTGTACCCTTTCCCAGGTGTTCTGAAGAATGAGCTCAAGACAGAAAATTGGGAAGATGGAGGGACCCCTATTTCCCTTCTGCTTGGTGCCCCTCCCCTGTGCACAAGAACCTCTGGGAAGCGCCCCTCTCAGGGTGCTGTGATGACCCACCCCCTTTCCCTCGAGCCCACCTGGCTACCCATGAGAAGAAACTTAACTGAAAATTCATGGGGAGCCTTCTGACACCCCCTCCCCACTGCCACTGGAATGGATTTCTGCGGCAAAGCCAGGACTTCTGGGTCCTCCCCTCCTCCCACTGTGTGACCTTGAGAGAAACTTGTCCTTTCTATGTTGATTTTTCTGACAACAGTCTGTGATCAGGAAAGAAGGTTGACCCTCCTCCCTACAACTCCTGCAGACACGCACCATGGTCACACCTCCTTCAACTCCCCGGCCCACTCCCACCCAGCCACACCCAAAAGCTTTCGTGGACACAAGGTTCTCAAGAGAACGGAAGTCTCTGGTTGGGGCTTAGGTGCACAGGAAATGGGGAGCAGGCTTGAGAGCCAGGGAGGTCTGGGTGTGAGCCCACCTCCTCCACCTCCGGCTGGTGACCTTGGACAGAGCATCCTCCCCCGGCCCAGGATGGAGAAGCGTTCCTCCCATCCCCATCACTGGCACGTGGGAGTCCATCAACAAATGCTGCGACACCCCCCACGCCCCACCCTTCTCTACTGTCCCTTCCTGGTCCTCATTTGACTCTGCTCTTCCCCCCACAGCCACCGACTCCTTCGACCACAAAAAGTTCTTCCAAATGGTTGGCCTGAAGAAAAAAAGCGCGGATGACGTGAAGAAGGTGTTCCACATCCTGGATAAAGACAAGAGTGGCTTCATCGAGGAGGAGGAGCTGGGGTGAGCTGCGGGGAGGGGACTGGGGGTTGGGACTCTTGCTGCAAGTTCCCATCACGCCTTCCCTTCTCTCTGCAACCTTCACAGAGAGTCACCGTGGCGACCCCAGGGCTCAGACCCCAGAAGCCAGGGGGAGCCCTTCCCAGCACTGCTGCTTCCTAAGAGCAAAACCCTCATCTGAAAGTGCAACTAACCAGGTTAAATAATAGCCACTTAATATTGCTAATGGAATGATGCTACTTAATAATTTAATACAAACGAAGAGGCAGTTTTTCTTGCTACCTGACACCACAGACAAGAAAGAAAACACTCACTTTTTGAGTATTTCATTGATTTTCGTTTGCCTAAAAGGCACCTTCCGGCATCCTGCAGACCCCAGCCCTTTGATACTAGCGCTCCTTGGAGCAATGTCTGGGTCAGCCCGGGCTGCAGAGCTAGCTTTGAATTTTCAGGGATTCTTGGAGCAAAGCAGAGGAGGAGGAAGCTATGGCTAGGAAAGTGCAAACCACGTCAGCAAAGACACCTCTCATCATCGTAACACGCCTTGGCCACCTGGCACGTCTGCCAACCCAGCTGTGCCTTCTGTCACCCTCTGGCCAAGACTGCCTTGGATTTTGTCAATAAGAGAAGGGGAGGGTGTGGAGAGAGGGTTCCATGCCCATTCTGTGTCTCCCCAAAACCATTTCACAATGGTCTCCTTCTACCCACTCACGCACGCACAGGGACAGAGGCTGGCTGCCCTGGGCCTCTGGGCATCACCCTATCCAGGAGGCTCCCCCGTCCCCTCCCTCACCCAAGTGAGTGGCTGCAGCCCCCAAGCACCCCTCTCTGCGTCCTCCTTCACTGTGTCCATCACACCGTGAGGTCTCTCTCGGAGGGCTTGACCTCCTCCCCACCTCCTCAGTTCCTTCCTGAGATCACCTCCACGCCCCCAGCTTCCAGCGGAGCCCTGACACAGAGCAGAGACTCAGCAGATATTTGTTGAATAGATTAACAAAGGCAGGTGCACTGCCTGAGGTGGGATTGACCCTTCTCCGAGGACAGCCTGTCCTTCCCTGCACACGCACCCACAAAGGCACAGCCACCAACCAGGCTGCTTGGCGCAGCGCAGCTACATGTGTGCCACGCGTGCTGCCTGTCCCAGCTGCCCCCTTCCCCCGCGCAGGTGCCAGCCCACCACCACGCGGTGTCCCTGCGAGTGATCTCGGCTGACTTTCTCCCTTTCCTCCTGTAGATTCATCCTAAAGGGCTTCTCTCCAGATGCCAGAGACCTGTCTGCTAAAGAAACCAAGACGCTGATGGCTGCTGGAGACAAGGACGGGGACGGCAAAATCGGGGTTGACGGTAGGTGGCCATGCCGGGGTCTGGGCATGTCGTGGGTCTCGGGGTATTTGGATGCTAAAAGTTTCGAGCCATGTCTGTCACAAGGAAAGGAGATAAAGGTCCCTTCAGTCTCCAAGATGAGAAGAAGAAAGGGTTAGGTCTGAGAGCTCAGGCATACACCAGCAGAGAAAAACTGATATATTTCTCCAGACTTGAACAACCCAAAAGGAAGTAGTTCTCTTTTTTTTCTCCACTGCGTATGGACCCAGGAGAATTCAGGATTTCCCCTCAGCTTTGCCTGCACCTTTGTGTAGCTCCTTGTCCAGGCTCTGCCCACACTGACTGTGTGACCCTGGGCAGAGTTTCCCATCCTCTGGGCCTCTGTCTCCCATCTGTAACCCGAGGAGATGAGGCCAGCTGATCCCCAAGGACCCTCTGCCTCTCACGTTCTCTGATCCTGGAGATGGAAATTCCTTATCTCCTGTCCTTCTCGGCATCGTGTCCTGGTGTCCCATAACCTCAAGTCTCAAAACCTATTTTAGCTTCACTCAAGGATACCATTCCAGCGTTGGAGGTGAGCCAGGAAAAACAGCCAGCTAGGAATCAGCTGGGAATTTGGAAGGAGAATACCTGGTCCTACCGTGCCTTTCAAGCTTTGCTCTTAGCATAGGCAAGGGGCTGGTGGCACACCATCCCACGCCCTTCTGCACTGGGCTCTGCCGGGCATTTGTGGAGTACATCCCAGCATTGCGGTCTCCCTTAGCACTGTGACATGCTTGGCAGTCATTGCTACTTTGCAGGTGGGCACATGGACATCCAAGGTGCTTGGCCTAGTTCAGAGAGCGAGGTGGGGCCGGGGTTTAGAAGCAGGTCTGAATGAGTCTTTGCAGCATGCTATGCCACCATCTGCCCTCCTGACGGTCCTTTCTGCCAATCTCAGGGAAAACTGTGTAGGTGCTTGGCCTCTGGGCTCAGACTGCCTGGGTTCGAATCCCAGTCCTGCCACTTTCTAGCTGTGTGACCTTGGGCCATTTACGTAACTACTCTGGGCCTCAGTTTTCTCATCTCTGAACTAAGGATAATGATAGTTCTTACCTCAGAGGATGGTCGTGAGGATTAGATGTGTTAATATGTAAAATGCTTGGAGCAGTGTCTGACGCAGAGTAAATGCTATATACGTGTTTGTTAACTAATTTTTTCAAAAGGGACAAGGTTGCATTCATCCTTTTATCCCCAGTATCTAGCCGAAAGCTGACACAAAGCAGGTGCTTAATCAACATCTGCCACCTGAGCGTAAAGTCCAGAGACCCTCATGCTCTCCGCCCCTCGCCAGCCATGACCTTGAACGCACCACCTCTGCACACCGAGGCTCCTTGCCTGGCAAATGGGTTGCACAAACTTTTCCTGAGGCCTGTTTGGGCTCATGGTGAAAATTTAGTGTCTGTAGACACAAAATTGCTTTGAGAAAGGTACAAGGATTCTGAAAGTGAGTACAAGTTTATTAAAGTTTTAGTTTTTGCCAGAAACAAGAATGGAGAATCTCTACCAAGGTCCCATGCAGGGAGTCCCCAGCCATCTGATGCCAGCTGCCCTTCTTGTGTGGGAAGGAGGGACGGTGTGCGGTGGGGCATTGGTGTCTTGGCTGCTCCTAGGCTCTGGTGAGTGGCAGATCCTCCCCCAGTGCCCCTATTCTCACCAAACTACTCATCAGACCCCTCCACCCCAAGCCCTGGCTCCCACCGAGACCCCAACCCAGGCCTCCAGACCTGCCTCCCATGTTCACATGCAGCCACTATGTCACAGCTCAGAAGCCCTGGCAGGATCTTCACGGCTGGCTGCTCCAGACGACCTAAATGACGACAAGAAACTAGCCAGACCCTGGCCCAGTTCCCTGCCTCCCCGCCCCCTCACCCCCACCCGCTGCGCTCAGATCTTAAAGCGACAAGTAAACTCTTCCAGCAGAGCCAGCAGATGTTTTCTGAGATGAATCAGACCCATTTTCTGGCTGGGTGCCCTGGTCAGCAGCTCCGTGCCCCTGAGCCCTGGCTTCCTCACCTGTAAGCTGGCATGATAACATGGGAGTGTTGAGTACAGCGCCCGGCACATAGTAAGTGCTCAATAAATGGCAGCTGCGATACTATTTTTATTCCATCTGCACACTGCTTGCAGTTCTATGTATATACACAAAAACAAATGGTACTGCTAGGCAGAGGCAGAGAGGGCAGACAGTGGGCACTGTGCAGATTTGGAGGCTGTGGGCCGGAATGCCGCAGACTGGGAGAGGCAGAGAGAGGGAGGTCCAGGCCAGGCGTTGGCACCAGCAAAGATGGGAAAGTTTGGGTTGTGTTTGGAAACAGGCAAGATGACTGGTTTGCAGAGGATGAGAGGGGAGAATTATTACCGGGCCTGAAAAGTGTGTACAGCCCAGTGTTGGGCTCTGTACAAGTGTCACCTCATTTGACCTTGGGATGACAGAGGACACAGGTGCAGGTGCAGAAAGAGCAGCTCAGGGGGCCCAAGGTCACACTGCCAGCAAGCGCCAGGCCAGGATTTAAGCCCAGATCTGCCTGACAGCGTAGTGCCGGCCTCCATCAAGCTCGTGGGCAAGAGATGAAATGGACAATGAGTGTGGGTGCCCCTCCCCCACTTCCGCCCCTAAGCACAGGAGGGGCAGGTGTGGTGCTGCCCGACAGGTGGCGACATAGGAGGCAGAGCCCTGGGCAGGACCCAGCAGGTGCTGCTCCAGATGCTCTGCTTTGCTGCTTGCTCCGTAAAGGCCAGAGGGTCTGCACCCACCTTCCAGCAGGAGGATGTCTTCAACGCCCGGGGCACCTGGGGCCAGTCATGGGACCCCTCTGACCTTTAGGTGCCCACTCTTTAAAACCAGGGATGAGATCACTAGCCAATTGCTGGGGTCCGTTCCAGCTCTGGGATTTCACAGATGTCCCAGTGGATAAATCTCTCCACAGAGGCCCAGTTGAGTACTTAGGCTCAGCTGTGCCACCGTGAATGATGACAGCAACAGCGTCTAACTTTGTGGGGCATTCGGCCCCGGCCAAGCACTGCGCTTAGCACTTCACTCGTTCAATCCTCCTCGCTGTCTTTGAGATGGGTACTGTGACTATTCCATTTTTGTAGATGAGGACACCAAGGCTCAGAGAGGCTGAGGTTTCACCTAAACGCCCCAGGCTGGGGAGAGAACAGGTCAGGATCTGCGGCCAGGCTGGAGATGGGCTCCAAAGCCATGACCTGAGCTGCCTGCTTCATTCATTCATTCATTCATTCATTCAAAGTTTGGTGAGCATCTAACATAAGGTGACTTTATTTATCAACTTATTGCTTGTTTCTCTCCGCCCACTAGGCTGTCAGCCCCAGAGAGCAGGAACTTTGCCCCACAGCCTAGGGGAGGGCTTGGCACAGAGTGGCAGAGCAAGAAAAGTTTGCTATTGAATGAAGGAAGGAATGAACGGGCGCCCAGCTCTGGGGATGCAATGACGAGGAAGCACAGCACCTGCGTGTAGGGAGAGCGGTCTGCTGGCCGAGGCTGCAGACTCGTGCGGGCTGGGGACTCGCCTGCCGCAGGTGCTGGGGAGCCCAGGACCGGGGGCTGCCTCTATTCCCAGCTCTGTTTGTCCTTTTGAAGGTGAAAAACACTTACCAGGTGCTTTAAGACCCTGTATGAAGGGAGCGGGTAGGAAGACAAAATTCTAATAATAACCCTTTACATTCCTGTCTCTGGGGCAGCTACTTCCAGGAAGCTCGAAGACTTTTATAGATGTGGTTGATTGATTCTCAAAGGCCACCCTGAAAGGCTGCTGCAGAGCTGGAAGAGGGGGGATTTTAAGGCAGAAAAGGAGAAAGAAGCTGGAAAGAGGAGAAAGGTGCCAAGAAGCTCAGCTGCAGTTACAAAGCCGGGAAACAAAAGCAGGCGGGGTGCAGGGTAGCAGGTGCCTTCCGGGCACTTCACCTTCGCAACAACGGTCTCAAACTGGGGCAGCTCTCAGGATCCCTGAAGGGCCTCTCGCAACACAGACGGCTGCCCCCACCCCTGATTCCTTAGGTGGAGCCCAAGTTTTTGCATTTCTATCAAGTTAGCAGGTGGTGCTGATGGTCTGGGGAACCACACTTTGAGAACCACTGCGTTACAATAAATAATCTCAGGAAGTAGGTGCCATCACTATGCCTGTTTTACAAAGGAGGAAACTGAGGCACTGAGAGTTTAAGTAACATGCCCAGGGGACTCCTCCGCAGAGCTGGGAGTGAGGCTCCGTGGTCTAGCCAGGACCATCTGGGGTCCTGCTTCACTCGGGCATGCGTCCCCGGCCCAGACTGTCCAAATTCAGTGTGTACAGCCTGGCAGGAATCAAGGTCAGTGTCCATGCCCGTGGCCTGCCAAGTACCGCACACAGGACTTGCTTTTTTCAGCTCATTCAAACCTCACAACAGCTCCACCTTTATTACCTGTGCAGACAAGGAAACTGAGGCCTAGGGGAGCAAAGCAACTTGCTACCAAGCATTGGGGCCCATTTCAAACCCTGACCTTTAATATCTCGCTATGACCCCCAATGCTGGAGAAAAGATCCGCCACATACACATGTGTGTGCACGTGATCCTAGTTATATTGTCCCTGAAACCCATTCCTGGAGGCAGATCCACTTTCCTAGGCTCTAAGCCTATTCCGACTCAAAAGCCTATGGTTTGCTTTTTGCTTCTGTTGCTAAAACATGTAATCATAATTATTGCTTGACGGTGGCAGCCTGCGCCACTCACATGCCTGAAGGCATTGCCTTTTCTGCTTCCCTCTGGCAAAACCTGTTCTCTTTTATCTTAAGTAGCCTATTAACCATCGGAGCATCCAGGGGTGGAGGAAGCCCTCGGGCTGTGGCCGCTCACCTGAGCCCCTCACCTGAGAACCTGCCAAAGGCCAAACGCACGGTACCAGCTGTGTGAAGGGCTGTACCTTTTCCTCTCTGAGGACATCCGTGTCCTCATCTGGAAGGCAGGGAGAAAATACCCACCTGCCAGGGTTATTGCTCAAATGAAGTGAATGTTCTGGAAATGATTCCTTTCCTCTTGTTTTATGTGGATGCTTTTGCTTGTAAGCTACCCTGAAACCCTTTGGAAGTGGTGGAGCCCCCGTCCTCCGTGGAAGTGAAAGTGAGTGTAAAATGGGAGAAAAGTGAGAGGAGGAGACGCTCTCCCCCACCCGGGAATGCCAGCCCTTCAGCCCCTGTGGGGTTCCATTTCCAAGCCAGACAGGATGGGCACATGGGACCAGCCCAGAGTTCTGACGGCACAGCCCTAGATGTACGATCCTTCGTCCCATCTCACCGTGCCCTTGCACCAGCCTGATGAGGTCAAGGGGACACTGTTATCCCTGCTGAGAGATGAGAAACCAAGGCCCAGCTAAGTGGCAAAGTCACTCAGCAAGTCCTTGGCCGAATGGGACCTGGGTCTCCTGACTCCGCCAGCTCCTCCCCCGAGCTGCGCTGAGACGCCGGAGTTATAAATGGCTTCTGTGCTTAGCAATCTGCTCCTTTTCATTCCCGCGTGGACTTTCCCAAGCTCTGGCCTTATGCTGCGCTAGATAAGATTTAGCCAGGGGAGAGGAAGCAGCCCTCCTTATGTAACCGGCCTCCTGTAAAAGGGAGCAGCGGAAGACGTTCACTCTCCACCCGTCCTTCTCCTTCTGCACTGGGGGTTACAGCTTGAGCCGAGTGCACAGCCCTTAGCCTCCAACCTCCGAGAATGAGGTGCAGGCTGGCACGGGCCATGCCCGAGGCAGAATCTTCCTAGCTGAGTGACTCTCAGCCTCAGTTTCCCTGTAAATAAAACGAAGATAAGAAAGCCAATGGGTGGCACACTGGGCAGTGCCCGGCACAGAGCAAGCACCCAGGACTGTCTACACCGCCTCCTTGCGGCTGTCTGGCTTGGCCCCGAATGACCCTGCCTCCTCATTCTCCGAGATGGGAAGGTGATCCCTGTTTGCAATACCAATTTGTAAGAAACTGAGCCTGGGAGCTATTTAGAGGCGAGGTGATAAACCAGGAGGCTGGGTCCTTCTTGCTGGTCCTCACGACAGAGAGAAGGAAGGAGCCTTCCAGCCGCTGACTCAATGGCCGGCTCAGTTTCACTGTGGGCTTCCAGGGTGTGCCAGTCTCACCTGTCAATAGCTTCTAAATTTGTCCAATCCCCACAGCAGCCCGGACAGACGCAGACCTAATTAGGCTAATTTCAGTTTCTTAAGGGAAGGAAAAGAACAAAATCCTCTGGTCCTCTGAGCCTCCCTCCCACCCCCATCCCTGCCTTCTTTGTTTCTTTCTGATGGGACAGTGAAGATGGCAGCAAGCTGGCCCCAGGGCCCTTCAGCGAGTTTCCAACTGCAAAGGTAATGCTGCACTCACATATCTCACAGAAGGAAGAATGTTCTGGATCCCTCCAAAGAAACATTCTCCCTCATACCTCAACATTACGAGTTCATTGATTTCTGTTCCCACTGTGTGCCAGGCACTGTACTGGGCACTCCTCGTCCATCAGCTCATGTCGTCCTTACCATAACCCCATGAGGAGATAGTCTCAGTGTACCCATTTTAAAGATGAAGACACTGAGGCTCAGGGACTGTGTTTCCATGGATAGATGGGATGGAGGTGGGACTCTCACTCTGTGGGGTAAATAGTGTTGGAAATTTGTACCATGTCAGCTGGTTGCTAGTTAGGCTTCCCATGGTCTCTCTTTATATCTTCCTTGTCTTTGTTAGTTTCAGGGTTTTTGTGGTTAATGTTGTTTTTTCAAAGCTCCAAACTGTGTCAGGTATGGTAGGAAGAGCCAGGGGAGGTGAAACTAACACATATAAGCCACCAATTGTGTGCCAAGCATCTTTCTGTATTTTCTCATCTGGTCTTTCCAATAGCCGTGTGAGTAGGTGTTATTATACCCACTTTACAAATGAGAAAACTGAGGCTCAGAGAGGTGAAGCAGTGACCTATGGCCACCCAGCCAGGGAGTGAGGGAACGAGATTGAGACCCAGCTCCAGGGTTGCTGGCAGGTTGTGGGCAGGTGCCAAGGTGGAGGCAGGGAATGGTGGGGGTGAATGGAGACAAGCGATAGCAACCAGGATAATGACGCCAACAGATAAAGGTGGTGCCACTGTTTACAGGGGCCCCGCCTCCGTGGCAGGAGGTACCAGGCGTTTCACAGGCTTGGTTTCAAAGCGGCTGGATTGCATGGGCCAGATGCTGAGAGCCTGCTATGCATCCAGCCCATGCGAGCGTTGCTGCCGGCTCCTCTGAGCGACCCTTGGAAGTAGTACCATCGTGAGCTTCATTTTACAGATGAGGAAACTGAGGCATGGTGCGATGACATATCTAGTCAAAGGTCACAGGAGCAAGAAGTGGGAGCTGGGAGTTGCCCCCCAGCTTGTTTGCTTAAACACCGAGTGAGAGCTGAAAGGGCATCTTCTAGACCCGACATCTCACTGATAAGAAAACCAAGATCAGGGAGGGTGAGGCATCTCGTCCAAGGACACGAGTGGATGACAAAGCCAAGACTAGAGCCCTGTCCTCCAGCACCCGTTCCCCACCCAGGACCCTACCTACTGCCAAATCAGGTGACCTAGACTTTTCAGGGTCTTTGGTCATTTGTTTTCCTCTAAGGACAGGCCTGGGCATTTTGGAGGAGGCGTGTTGGTAGCAGGTGTTAGTTAACTGGCTGGCTCCTAAGAGCTCTGCCCTGAGACACGTGCAGAGGCACAGAAGAGGGGTCCCTGCCCTCGGTTTGTCTACGAAGTGCCCTGTTCAAGGTTCTGAAGGGATAGAATGAGAATCCTGTGCTCTCTACAAAAAGCCAGGACATGTGGCCATGGTGATGTCCCCCTGCTTCCGAGTAGACAGCAGGGTGGGCAGAGGATCTGAGTTAAGAGGCATGGGAAACCCCAGAGGTCCAGAGTCCTCCAAAATGCCGACCCTGCACCCCCGGAGAGTCCCTCACCGGTGTCCATCACAGAGACAGGAGAGGGTGGTGTCCGTTTCCCAGGCCAAACCCCAGGAAGGCGAGGAGTCCCTTCACCTGGCTGGCCGGGGCCAGGTCATTCCGTGGTACGTGTTGGTTTGGTTGTTTTTTATTTTTTCACTTTTTTATTTGGAAACCATTGTAGACTTACGGAAAGGCAATGATGGCACAGAGAGCCCCCTCCACCCTCCACCCAGCTTCCCCGCATGTTAACGCTTTACGTAACCGTGGTCCAATGGAGAGAACCAAGAAATTGCACAGCTAGGTTTTCACGTATGCTCCATATAAATCTGGGGAGGGTGGAGCTTAGCTCAAGGGAGGCCCAGATACTGTCTGTGGCCTTTTGGAAGCCATCGCACACCTAGTTTTTCATAGGTCTCTCACTAGGAATTATTACTGCCCCTCTGGTCGCCCCCGCCCCACCAGACGAGGGAACGGAAACACGGAGAGGTCCCCTTCCAACAATGGGGCTTGGCTGGACCTGGAGCCCCTGCCTCTGGGCCCCCACCTGTGCTCTCCTCACATCACAACACTCATTTTCTGGGGGTGATGGGGACTCACCTGAGACCCTCCGGTCCTGGCAGGCCTGGGACATGGCATCTCAAGGACCCATGGTGGCACATGGTGGCAACTCGTTGTCCTCCCTCCTCTCTGGGAATAAAAACAGCAGAGAAGTCCAGAAAATTGCTGGGCTCTGAGCCTCAGCCTCCTCATCTGTAGCATAGCAATAATGGCAAAAGCACCATAGGGGATTATCGTCAAAGTCGAATGCGATACCGTGTATAGAGTGCTTACAGTGGTACCTGGCATAGGATAAGCAGAAACTTATTATTGCTATTATTACTGTAGTTATTCATAATAATTTTGTGTGTGGCGTGACATCACGAAACAAGAGAGATGGCAGGCTCGTCACTTCCCATCTCGCTTCATTCATTCGCCCATTTATCCCCACACTCGCTCTCCAGGCCTCCTGCAGCAGATGCAAAACCAAGAGGAAGTTCTCTGCCGGCCGCGGTCAGGCTGTGGACAGTCTCTCTTGCGAGTCCGCCTCTGCTCACTTCCCTTTGTCGTTTGCTTTTGCAGAATTCTCCACCCTGGTGGCTGAAAGCTAAGAGGCTCTGACTGTCCCAGGTCTTCCTGCCCCAAACGCCCGACCTCAGCCCCTCTCGCCACCCTCCTGCGTTTCTATTCAGTTTGTTTATGTTATTTTTTACTCCCCCCTGTCCCCTGCGGCCCTCAAATGACACCACCATTCTTCCGGAAAATGCTGGAGAAACAATAAAGGCTGTACCAACCGGACTCCGCCTGCTCAAGGGACCCCGCCTAGTGGGGCGTTGGCCTTCCAGACACCTGGGGAGGGGGAGGGGCCCCGTCTTGACAGACAGAAATGACGGGCCGGAGGGGAAATTTACTGAGCCCCTCCTCTGCACTTGGTATGAAGCATGGTACTCTCTGTGGGTTACCCAGGTAATCCTTGCAACCGTCCCATAAAGGAGGTGATGAATCTCCCACTTACAAATGCAGAAACTAAATCTCAGAGAGGGGAAGAAGTGATGTGTCTCAGCCCACCCAGCTAGGGCGTGTTGGTGCTGGGGTTTGAATGCAGGTCTGTGGATGGGTGGATGGATGGAAGGATGGTGAGTGGGCAGGTGGGAAGGTGGACGGATGGATGGGTGGATGGAAGGATGGTGGGTGGGCAGGTGGGAAGGTGGATGGATGGATGGGTGGATGGAAGAATGGTGGGTGGGCAGGTAAGCAGGTGGATGGGTGGATGGGTGGATGGATGGATGGGTGGATGGTGGGTGGGCAGGTAGGTGGATGGATGGATGGATAGGTGGGTGGATAGGTGGCTGGATGAGTGGATACGCAGATGGGTGAGTGTGGGGATGGATGGGTGGGTAGGTGGGTAGATACCCATTAAAATTCTTTTTGTCACAAATAACAGAAACCCAACTCAAAGTAACTTAAGCAAGAAAGGAAGAAAACAAAGGACTTGATTGGCTTATGTGCCTGAATAGACAGGGGTAGATCTTCACTAACAGCTGGATCAAGGAGCTCAAATGATATGATAGCATCTAAGGCCCTCTTGTCCTGCCTCTGAGCACTGCTGTCCTTTGTGCTGATTTGTCCTCAGGCAGGCTACCCTGGAGACTCCTCCGGCTGCTGGAGGTGTACACTCAGCAATACCAGCAAAAAAAGAGCTTCTCTTTCCTGATCACTCCCTCATAAGGCCCCAGATGTAGTCCCATTAACACCAGTAGCTACGGTTTATCACGCACTGGCTCTGTGCTGAGACCTTTGCAGGATTCCGTCTGCACAAGCACCTGTGAAACCTGCGCTATTACTGTCGCCCCTGTAAAGATGGAAAACTGAGGCACAGTGAATGTAAATGTTTGCCCAACGTCACACAGCGTGTGAGTGGAGGAACCAGGACTCTGGCCCCAGCAGTCACTGGCCAGGCCCTCTTCCTCCTGCCGCCTACGTCATTCTCAACTCAGCCCGTTCCTCTGGCCCTCTCCGCCACCACCAGAATCCGGCCCCGTCACAGGTCAGGTGGGGGCACGACTCCGCAGAGCCGGGGGCCTGGGTCGCAAATTTGCAGAGTCTCCAGTTTGGACATTGGGCATCCCTTCGAGCGAGGCCATGCTCCAGTGGCTGTTTGTAACTCAGGTTGGTGTTTTTATATACTGGAACCTTCACCACGTGGAGGCGGCCTGGCTTCTCTCAGTCTCCGAGAGATGCTGGTGGGAGCCGCCTCGCGGCCCTGGACCACCACAGTGAGCTCGCTCCCGGCCTCTCTCCTGGCCTCCCTGCCCCCTCCCCCAACCACTCTCCACCCAGAGCCCGAGGGCTCTTTCCAAAATGTAGATCAGGTCACATTGCTCTCCTGCTTAAAACTGCCCAGGGACTGCCCACTCTGTAGAATCAAACCCCAAACCCAAGCACAGCCTTCCCTCCTGCAGGCACGTCCCAGCCTCCGTCTCAACCCTTCTCCCTCGGTCCGTGCAGCCTGTTCCCTCATTCTGCTCCCGCCGTCCTCCCCAGCTCCCCTGTCCCTGGCTCAGTTCCAGTCATGCTCAGGAAAACCATGCTGGAGGGTCACCCCCAGCTGGGGTTAGAGGGCCTGAACTTCTCCTGCAAGTCAAATGAAAAAAAAAAAAAGTATGGCCATCTGGTTCCTGTCCATCCCTCCCAGAGACCATGGGATGGATGCCTGAGAAGCAAGCATGTCTGCGGGGCTCCCTGCTGGATCACAGGGCCTGGCACCCCAGAAGGTGCTGGGGCCCACTCGTCATGATGCAGATGTGGCTGCAGAGATCCAGCGTGGCTGGTGACTCCCTCAAGGCCACACAGAAGTGCAGGGCAGTACGGGGCTTGGCCCCAGGCCCCAACCCCACCCCTGCCATGGGGCCTCGCACACAGGGACCTGCTAACCCAGTGAGGAATTCAGGCCTGGCAGGAATCTGGGGAGCCCTCCCTGCCTGGCACAGCTCTCTGTGGCCTGGTGTCACTGGGTTCCAATGTCCTTAGCCTCCAGCCACCCAACTTGTGTCGCAACCCTCTCTGGGTTTTCTCATCCACTGTACGCGACTCCTTTTTCTCGTTGCTGTGCTCAGAGTTGGCTCACTCTTTACCTCCCTACCCTTCTGTCCAGGAGAGGTGAGCAGCAGGTAGAGGGAACTTGGCCTGGGAGGAGGTGACGCAAAATGGTCCCTGAGTGGTTTTGGTAAGAACAGCCACACAGAGTGTGGGACGATCACTGGTGCCTGGCTAGACTGTCTGAGAACTAGGAGAAGGATCAGTGGCGGGAAAGGGTGGGTGGGAAAGCTGGGGCTGGGACTCTCCTCCGTCAGCCATGGCCTTGGAGAATCTGCCTGTGCCAGGCTGCAGCCTTGGGGCTGGGCAGAGCTGGTTCCCAAATCTGCCTCTCCCTCCTTTGTGCCGACACCTTGCATGTACCATCTGCTATGATCTGAAGGTTTGTGTCCTCTTCACTCTAATCACCAAGAGGATGGCATCACAAAGTGGGGCCTTTGGGAGGTGATGAGGTCATGGGAGCAGAACCCCCATGGACGGGATTTGTGCCCTTGTGCAAGAGGCCTGGGGGAGGCCATTACTGTTTGCCCTTCTGCCATGTTGAGGACACAGCGGCAAGGAGCCATCTATGAAGTGGGGAGCACTCGCCAGACACCAGCTCTGCTGGTGCCTTGACCTTGGACTTCCCAGCCTCCAGAACTGTGAGCAATAACTTTCTGTTGTTTATAAATGACCCTTTCTAAGGTATTTTGCTACAGCAGCCTGAACAGACTAAGACACCACCTCTTAATCCACACTCTACCCATCCAAGGAAGAGACAGTCTCTGTACTTTACACGTGAACAAAACTAAAGTTCCGAGAGGGTGGGTAACTCACCCAAACCACGCAGCAAACACTGATTCACTCATTTGACAAATCATTTCTGAGTACCTACTTGTACGCGACGCGGCTAAGCACTTTAGAAGGACGACCTCACGAAGTGCTGCAGTTGCTGCCGGGAAGCTTCCCAGAGTGCGCAGCCCCTTTCCAGCTCGGCCTGCCCGCAGGTTCCCACCGCCAACGCCCCGCCGCCACTCTAGAGACAGGCAGTCTAGGAAGACTCGAACTGGGTGAGGCTGAGGTTCTGGTTTATTTAGGAATCAGAAGGCTGTTTGCAAGTGACAGTCCAGTGCTTGGGACGGAGCATGGTGCTCTGTGTCCACTTGGCACCTGGCTGCACCATCCTCGGCCTGCGTCGCTGGCCTGGACCCCAAACCATGCGGCACAAGGGCCCCGCCTGCCCTCCCTCCCTTTCTGCTCTCCCCGTACCTTCCCAGGGAAGTCGTTACCTGGAAGTGGCAGAGGAAGGTGTGTCCTTTCGTGTCTCTGTAAGGGCTCCGGCCGCTGCAGTGTGTCACTCGAGCCGGGAGGACCCTCACTGTCCCCATTGTACAGATGAGGAGACGCGGCTTAAGTAGACTTGCTGAGGTTCCAGAAGCTACTTGCTAAGCCCCATTCTTTGCCCGGCGGGGGCAGGGCCAGAATTTAAACAGCAAGGAGCCTGCAGTCAGGGCTGGCTACGTGCTCATCTCCTTCCGCTCCCTGCGTCCTCTGCCCGAAAGCACCTCTGGGCCTTTGCTGGCTGCCACTCGTTTCTTCCCTTCACTGCTCTGTTCTTCCTCTGTCTTCCTCAGAAGGCCCCAAACTCCTTAACAGCCTACAATGCCTTTTTTGCCTCACCCCTTCCAACTTCACCTTTCTCCATTCTTGCTACTCTGCTGTGCTCTCCCGTCTCACCACTCCCACTCAGCCCCCAGCCCTACGTTCATTCCCTGCGTTCTCCGCTCCAATTAGATAGAATGTTCCAATCCTCAAAACTGCCATGCCCACTCTCTCCACTGAGCCCTCGCACAGGCTCTTCCACCGGCCTGGACTGCTGTTCCTTCCCTGCCTGGCTCATTGCTACGCAGGCCTTGGGCCTCAGCTTAATGGGGCTGCCTCTGAGCCTTCCTCGATCCCACCCAATGCCCACATTTGGTTGCTCATCTTTACTTACAATGACTCTTAATGAGCACCTACTAAGTGCCAGGCCCAGTAGGGCTCCACAATAAAGAAACCGGCCAAGCCTGCTCCCATGCAGCTGCTACTCTGGGGGCTCGTGCTCCATGCTCTGTGCTTCCTTCGCACCCCTCCACTCCATGCTTGTTGCTTCTCTGGCTGTTTGTCTTCTCAAAGGGACCACAATATTTACAAATCCTATGTCTGGTAGGTATTTGGCATCCTGAATATATAAAGAACACCTACAACTCAACAACAAAAAGACAAACAAATTATATGAATCAGCATTCTCCAGAAAAACAGAATCAATAGGGTGTGTGTGTGTGTGTGTGTGTGAGTTTGTGTGTGTGTGTGTGTGTGTGTGTGTGTGTGTGTGTATAGGCTGGGTATCCATTATCTGAAACATTTGGGACTAGGAGTGTTTCAGATTTCAGATTATTTCAGATTGTGAAATATTTGCATTATGCTTACTGATTAAGCATTCCAAATCCAAATATCCAAAATCCAAAATGCTCCAATGAGAATTTCCTCTGAACGTCATGTCAGCATTCAAAAAATTTCGAGATTTTTGGAGCATTTCAGATTTTGAATGTTCAGATTTGTGTGCTCAACCTGAATGTGTGTGCTTGTGTGTGTGTGTGTGTGTGTGTGTGTGTGTGTGTAGAGATTTGTTGTAAGGAATTGGCTCATGCAATTATGAAGACTGATGAGTCCCAACAACTGCAGGGCGAGCTGGCAAGCTGGAGCTCCGGGAGAGTGCGGTGCAGAACCGTGGTGTAGTTCCAATCCAAGTCCAGAGGCAGGAAAAAAGCCAGCGTCCCAGTTCAAAGGCAGTCAGGTGGGAGAAACTCCCTCTCACTTGGACAAGGGTCAGCCTTTTGTTCTATTAGGCCTTCAACTAACTGGGTGAGGTCTACTCATATCAGGCAGGGATTTTTTCAGTCTACCTGTTTAAGTGTTAATCTCATCCAAAAACATCCTCATAGAAAGACCCAGAATAATGTTTGACCAAACATCTGGGAACCTCCTGGCCCAGTTAATTTGAAACATAAAATAAATCATCATGCAGTTCAATTAAAAAGCGGGCAAAGGGCTGGGTGAGGTGGCTCTCACATGTAATCCTAGCACTCTGAGAGGCCAAGGTGGGAGGATCACTTGAGGTCAGGAGTTTAAGACCAGCCTGAGCAAGAGTGAGACCCCGTCTCTACTAAAAATAGAAAAAATTAGCTGAGCGTGGTGGCGCACACCTGTAGTCCCAGTTACTCAGGAGGATGAGGCAGGAGAATCACTAGAGCCCAGGAGTTTGAGGTTGCTGTGAGCTATGATCATGCCACTGCACTCTAGCTAGGGTGACAGAGTGAGACTCTGTCTCAAAAAAAAAGTGGGCAAAAGACTTGAACAGACATCTTTCCAAAGAAAATATATAAATGGCCAACAGGTATATGAAAAGATGCTCAACATCATTTTTCATTAAGGAGATGCAAATCGAAACCACAGTGAGATGCCACTTCACACCCACTAGAATAGCTATAATCAGAACAAGGAAAATAAGAAGTATGGGGGGATGTGGAGAAATTGGTACCCTCACGTCTTGCTGGTGAGAGCATAAAATGGTGCAATCGATGTGAAAAACAGCTTGGTAGCTCCTCAAAAAGTTAAACAGAATTTCTGTGTGCCCCAGAAATTTCATTCCCAGGCATAGGCGGGCTGTCTGGAAAGTATACAGCCCCGTAAACCTTTCTCATTATATAAACAACAGCTGGACACTTTCCAGACAGCCCACACATGTCCCAAAGAAATGAAAACATGTGCACACAGAAACTTGCATACAAATGTTTATAGCAGCCATTATTCATAACAGCTGAAAGGTGAAAACAACCCAAATGTCCATCAGCGGATGAATGAATAATGAAAATGTGGCCTAGCCATATACTGGAATACTATTTAGCCATAAAAAGAATTAATTATTGATACATGCCACAACTTGGACAAACCTCAAAAACATTATGGTAAATGAAAGAAGTCGATCACAAAAGGTGACATATCATATGATTCCTTTTATGTGAAATATCCAGAATAGGTAAATCCATAGAGACAGAAAGTAGACGGGTGGTTTCCAGGGGAAAGGGAAGAGGAGAACGGGAATGATTCTTAATGGGAACAAGGGTACAGGGGATTTGGGGGTGATGGAAAGTTTGGAAACAAGAGAGAGGCAGTGGTTACGCAAGACGGAATGCACCGCATGCCACCCAATCGCACGCTTTGAAATGGTCGCTTGATCGTGATGTGAATGTCACCTCACTCGTCACCATTACCGCCTGTCTTCCCCATTTGGTGGTCAGGTTTCCTGAGAGCTGGAGTCGTTCACCACCGTAACCTCAGCACCGAATACAGTCCCTGCCACAAAGGAGGCGCATAATACATCTTTGTTAAGTAAATAAATGTACAAAACAAAGAAAAACATTCACAAGCAAAAAGGAAAGCAAAGCACCTACGCATGGAGAGTATTGAGTTTGGCGTGAAGAGGAACTAGGTTTATTCTGTGTGATTCTGCAGCCACAAAGTCAGGATCAACCGGGGGGATGCACAGGGCGACAGCTCTTGACTAAACCTGGGGAAGCCTTGTCTGCCCTTGGAGCGGCTGAGCAGTGAGACAGGCTTTCCTGCGAGGTGGTGAGCACCCTGTCATGAGAGGCATGCAAAGGGAGATGAGGGAACTTGTTGAAAGAGCTCATGCATCCGTAGGAGAGTTCCCCTCACGTTCCTCCCAAGATGCCGTGATCACAGGCCATTAAGAATCCATTTAGCCTCCTGCTGGCATCTTGCTGCCCTGTTGAATCAACCATTCATCAGCTATTTATTGAGCACAGGTGTCACGCGGATGGAGCCAAAGAGGGTGCTGCTTCCTAAAGAGGCAGAGAAGTTTCTAGGCTGTTCTATTTTCTCCCTCCCACCTGACCCAGCATTCAGAACTCCAGCTGAGGGAAGGCTGTGACGTGCTGATGTCACTGGGTTCAGAGGAGATGAGTTTGCAGTTAACGTCCCTCTTGCCGGTTGCTCTGCCTAGACAGCTGGCCCTGCAGTGCGCTCCCCACCACTGGCTCCAGTGCTGACTCCTGCTGGTGGCATCACCACCAGCTGCTGCTTCTGGTGCCGCTCTCTGGGCACACCTTCATGCCCACTACCTGGCCCAGCCTCCCTTGGGGCCAGGCAGCTGTGTGCAGAATCGGGGCCGCTGCAATGCAGGAAGGGACAAGGTTGAGAAAAGTTACGGGACATCCACAAATAAACTATCGTGTTTCCTTTAAAATAGTCACTGTGGATATTCTATAATAGCATGGGGAAATACTGATGATACGAAGTTTAATTTTTATAGGTGACACATTGTATATTATAGCACGTTAGTGCCTACTAATCACTATCGTTACCATCTTCACGAATTCACACCTCTTTCTACCAGAACCCCTGGGGGTTCTGGGGGCAGCGCAGCCAGGTAGCCTGTGAAAAATACTCCCCCGACAGTTTTGGTCTATGAAATGTCAGCCAATGTCTTTAGATGGGGCTTACAGGGAAGCTTCTGGAGAAGCAGTGGCCTTCCTTCTTCGCCATGTCTATGACACAGCCTGGGGCCCAGACACAGAGTGGCTTCCTACAACCACGGAGACTAAAGACAAAGCTAATGACAGTGCCACCAAAAAGCCAGGAGGAGCCTGGGTCCCCGATGGCTCCTTGAAGCCCTTGTGCTGGCCTGGAAGCTGCTGACCTGGGGAATGACTGTGGCGGGAGGAACAGAAGCCCCTGTTTGGTTAAGCCATCGTGGTTCGCACCCGAAGCAGACATAAGGATCAGAACCATCCGCTGTAGTTGACGACGACACCCCCAACCTGAGAGCCCTCCCCTTAAAAGCTCTATATTTTCCGCTTCTAGGGGAGGAAAATTGGATTTAGGGACGATAGTCAGCCTTTTTTCCTCCTTTGTTGGCCAAGTAATAAACTTCTCTTTCCTTCTCCTCAACCACTTGTCCTCGCTCTTCTGATGAGGCCTCCTGGGCAAGTGCAGAGCTCTCGGTAACAATTCCAACTCACGGATGCCACATGTGGGGGCTGACAATTTGCTCCAAGAATATTTAGAGGAGAGGACAAAGGACCTGACCTCTGAATGGAGCTGATCACGGTAATAAAGACAGCCCTTACCCTGGCCCAGCACTCTACAGTTTGCAAGGCATATCCCAGGCAATAGGTGGTGTCAGTTTTGACCCTCAAGGTAACTCGGGGGGGGGGGGTAGGTTGGGGATATTGTCATTCCAGAGCCCAGCCAGGTCAAATGGCCTATTGTCTATCATGTCACAGCAGGAGTGTGACCACCAGGCAGGCCCTGGGAGGAAGGAGGGGCCAGGGTGGAGCCATTTCAGGAGCAGGGAGTGGAGAAGCCTCCAGCATGGGAGAAAGACCAGCAGTGGGGAGGAGACAGGAGAAGGGGTGTCTCCAAGTAAGGCAGAGGGGATGCGCAGGGAGGAGAGGCAATGTCAGCTTGCAGAGACGCCCCTTCAGGGACAGTGTAGAGGTGTGGCCAAGAGTGTGGCTCAAGAAGCCAGCCTTACCTGGGTTCGTGGCTAGCACATTGCTAAACCTCCTTGTGCCTCAGTTTCCCTCTCTGTAAAATGGGGATAACAACAAGTCCCCACTTCATGGGGTTACCATGAGGCTTCAGTGCTCATCACAGGCCTGGCACATAGTAAGTGCACAATGTCCTCTATTCCTTAAGGCCCAGAGGGATAAATGTCAGAGCACGGCCCGGAGGTGATAGCAGGGTGCCCCGTACCCAAGGGGCTGGATTGGTGTAGGCAGAGCGGCCACCTCCCACCTCTGAGAGTCCAGGGGTAGATCAGGACATGGGCTGTGGGGCTGGGGGAAGGAGAAGAGAGAGCTGGGTCTCAAATCTCTCGAACCTGCCCAGAATTGAATCAGGCAGGGACAGATGGGAAGGGTGCCCCTGAGGAGAACCCACTCCCCCTCATAGAGATACCTATCTTTGGGTTAAGACAATGTTGTTTTCTAGAAGGCTTTATAGATTTGACTTCTAGCTCTGCTACTGTGTGACCTCTGGCAAGTTACTTAACCTCTCTGTGCCTCAGTTTTCTCACTTGTAAAATATGGGATCGTGAGGTCATGATGCTACCTACCTATCCAGATGGTTGTGACAGTGAGATGACACAATCTATGGAGAGAGCCTGGCCTGAGTCAATTTCTGTGGCTGTTATTATTAACTGGTGTCACAAGAGGCCTAGGTTGGAAACTACTGGGTTAAGACAGCGATTCCTCCCGAGACCTATACTAAAGTGCAGTAATTCTGACCCACATTCACAGAATTCCTATTCGCTACCCGCTAGGATATGCCGGCTGCAAAGGAGACGTGGTTCCTGCCCTCAGGGGTTTGCACCCAGCAGAAGGAAAAGACGAGCTCCAGTCGCTACCCTCATAAACTCAGTGCTGATGCCTGCTCTGACCAGTCATGTCATCCTCACCCCAAACCCCCCGATGAAGGACTCACAACTGCTCCCATGCCGCATAGGAGGAGCCGGGCAGAGAGGGGTGGCAGCTGCCCAAGGGCACACAGCTCGGAAGCGGCCAGGCTGGGGTTGAACGCCGGGGGTCTGGGGTCTGGCTCTAGAGTCTGTGGTCATGTGCAAGCTGACTGCCAATGGTGGGGCCAGCTGTCACAGAGCGCGCCAGCAAGCTAGCAGGTGGAGGGACGCACAGCAGGAGTGAACTAGGTGAAGAGGGGACAGCAGGGCACAGGCCCTGGGCAGGGGGGACAGGCAGACAGAGGCTGCGGATGGGCGAGCCAGTGTCGCAAGGTGGGGGAGGCCGGAAAGGGGACACTGCCCACCCTCTGGGACGCCCACCAGGCCTGACAGCCCCAGAGGGAAAGCAGACTTCACCTGGAGGACAGCAGGAAGCCTCTGGGGGGACTTTCAGTGGAAATGTGACAAGATTTAGAAAGATCACCATCAGCCACTGGAAAAGACTGAGGGGCACGGTGGTCCTGACAGGGGCCCTCTGAAGGACATTAGACAGAAAAACCAAGTGCAGACAGTGTGGTACTGAGTTCTGTGTGCGGGGGAAGGGAGAGAAAGAACTAGAAAGAATGTGCATGCACGACTGTGCTGGAACGTAGCACAATCTCTGCGAAAGGGCGTCCAGGCATTGCGAGGGTGCAGCCCCTGGGGCAGCCGGGGAGGAGGGCATGGTCTCTGTAGATTCTTGCCTGTCTTTGCAATGTGAAACCCGGGAAGAGACCGTCGATTTGAGATTAAAACTTTTAAAAGGTGATGTTGGCCACTGGGTGGAAAAGGGAACCCGAAGGTCAACAGTGACTCCCAGGGCACCAGGAGAGAATGACACCCCTGGCGGTCAAGTTCCTATGGGGGTGGACCGCTAAGACAGGGCGGGAGCGCTGCCACTGCCAGGGGAGCGCTGGTCCAGGACAGGGACGGCTTCTGTGTCGCTCAGCTCCTGGGCGTGATGTGGGTGGGGGCTGGAGAAGCGGAAAGAAGGGTAGAGAAACAGGGACCCGCTAACGTTGCCTGTAGCGGAATCCGGCCTGGGTGCAGACTGCACCATCTGGAAACATCTGTTCCCTCCTGGAACACAGCCACAGCTTGAGTCGTGGCGTGTGAAAAGGAACCAGCAGGAAACATCAGTAGGTGCGGGTGACACCTGCGGCAGGACTCGGAGGCCACCAGAGCGCTGCGTCTCCAAGGGACAGAGGCGCCAGGTGAGTTGCCAGCCTCTCATTCTCCAGCAAATGCGTGGAACATTCTGGAAAAGCAGCCCTTGGCTTCCACAGATGAAGCATCTCGGGCTCTTAAAGGAGGCCTCCGGGTGCTCTGGACGGAGGGTTTGCTCGACTTTACACAAAAGCAGCCGCGGGGTAGATCAAAGGGCGGGCGGCCCGGCGCGCGCCCGCAGCAGCGTTTTCCCGGCGGCTGCTGCCCCCTGCTGGCAGACCCGCGCCACCGCTCAGGGCTCCGCTTTGCATTCCGGGCGCGCGGAAGGTGAGTCAGTCCGTTTCCTCTGCCCTTTACTGAGCAGGGCCCGCCAGGCCCTGCATCAGCGGAGACGTAAACAACCAGGCCCACGTGGACAGTGGGAGAAAGAACAGCAAAGCTCGTTCCCATGGGAAGGCGGCGTGCCAGATGCGACACCGTGCGTCGCAGGAAATCGTAAGACGGAACTCCATCGCGCCATCATGAACCCCTGGGGGAGTCGTCGTCACCCCAGTGGCTGTTTATCAGAGCCTTACCGCCTGCCAGGCGTTAGCCAGACCCCTTACCTGTGGCCGCTCACACGGCGCCCACAGGAGCAGGTAAAAGGAGACTGAGACACAAAGGGAGGTGGCAGAGCAGGGACTCAAACCCGGGCGGCCTGGGTCGCAAGTCCTTGCGGATTTCAATGTTAAAGTCAGTGTCCTTTACTCGTCGAGTGCAGACATCGAAATCAGCGGTTCTCATCCACGGAAGGCTTTGCCCCACCCCCACCCCAGGGGACAGTTGATGATGTCTGCAGACAGTTTAGGTTGTTTCCTGAGGGAGATGATTCTGGCACCTAGTGGGCAGGGGACGAGGATGCTGCCAAACATCCTACAGTGCTCAGGACAGCCCCCACAACGAAGAATTATCCACCCCCAAATATCAATAGTGCCAAGGTGGAAAAACCCTGATCTAAGTACATAAAATTCTACACACCTCCTAGCCCTCTCTTTTTGGCACTGCCCTCTGACATGAGAGCATTCGAGCAAATCTGCTTTACTGTATGAAGGACGTTCTTCTTGAAGAATCTCTTGCAAAGATTCTGCAAGAATCTCTCTCAAGAGGACTTTTCCCTACGAATTTCCCCTAAAACCTCTTATTTACTTACCCAAAGGGATTGTTTTGCATCCAACAATCCCGCTACTGCACCCTATAAGTGATGGGGCTGTGATGGGGCCCAGGCAGGAGGAGAACCCCCTGGCTGTCACAGTGCGATGGCAAAGAGACTTGGGCCCTGCAGTGGGCACCATCAGCCCCGGCGCTGTGCGTGGAATATTGCGGCTGTCCCTGGCAAGGAGCCACCGCTCATACGCATGCAGCTCACCAGCGACGTCAGGAGGCATTTGAACCCAGGATGATTGAACAGTTCCTAGGGACAACTTGTCAGCAGCTGCCCCCCACTCCCCTCTTGCGCAAAGCCCCTGTAATCAGCCTAAACGGCCCAATCCCTGGCTTCAGGAAGCAGCACTGTTAACCCCTCCTCTTCCACAGAGCATATGGGTCTAGCTAGTGGTGCAGGCAGAGGGTGGGAGAGGACCTAGGGTGAGGCTGCCCCCCTCCGAATGGTCATCGCACCCCTCCTAGTTCTTGTGCAGGTATGATAATAAGCATATTACCTGCACAAGAACTGGTGTTCAAGAATTGGTTTTTATTCAATGAATAATCAGAAGGGCAAACCCTACAAGATTCATTGATTGACTCTACAATATTTACTGAGCATCTCACTATGCTGGGCACTGTCCTAGATGCTGGGTTAGCAAAAGAGGCCAAGTCCCTGTTGTTACAAAGTTTGCCTTCTGGTGTGGGGAGACAGATACTATGCAAATAAACAAATAAATACGGAACATACTCAGCCCTCCATATCCGCAGATTCCACATCATGGATTCTGCATCTTGGATTCAACCAACCACATTTTGAAAATATTTGGGGGGAAAATTTAAAAATAACAATATGACAATAAAAGATAATACAAATTTTAAAATACAGTATAACGTTTGTATAGTATTGACATTGTACTAGGTATTATAAGTATTCTAGGGATGATTTAAAGGATTCAGGAGGATATGTGTAAGTTATTTGCAAATACTATACCATTTTTTTTTTTTTTGAGACAGAATCTCTGTTGCCCAGGCTACAGCGCCATGGCATCAGCTTAGCTCACAGCAACCTCAAACTCCGAGGCTCAAGCAATCCTTCTGCCTCAGCCTCCCACGTAGCTGGGACTACAGGCATGTGCCACCATGCCTGGCTAATTTTTTCTATATATTTTTTAGTTGTCCAATTAATGCCTTTCTATTTTTAGTAGAGACAGGGTCTCACTCTTGTTCAGGCTGGTCTCGAACTCCTGAACTTGAGCAATCCACCCACCTCGGCCTCCCAAAGTGCTAGGATTACAGGCATGAGCCACCGCGCCTGGCTATACCATTTTATATAGGGACTTGAGCATCCATGGATTTGGGTATCCGTGGGGTCCTGGAACCAATCCCCCATGGGTACAGCGGGACAGACTGTATCATCTTGGGTAGTGGTGAATGCTATGAAAAAAGTAAAGCAAGTCAAGGAGATTGAGACTGACAGATTGGGAGCCATTCTTAAATTGGGTGCTTGGGAAGGTTCCCTAAGGACATGACATTTGAGCAGAGATCTGAAGATCATGAGGGAAAGAGCTATGTAGCCATGCTAGGGACAGTACATGCAAAGGCCCTGAGGTAGGAATGTTCTTGAGGAGTTTGAGAAACAGTAAAATAACCAGATGTAGTAGAAAAGGTAGGTTCCAGCATTACCTAAGAGCAGTCATTCTCAACATGAGCATACATCTGAATCACGAGGAGGGCTCATGAAAACACAGATTGTGGGCCTCATCCCCAGAGTTCAGTGGGTCTGGGATGGAGCCTGGGAATTTGCATTTCTAAAAAAAATCCCCCGGGTGATGTTGATGCGCTGGTCCTGGGGTTGCAGTGTAGGGCATTTGTTCTTCCTGTGCCTGGTCCTCTCTTACTCATGCTTACCACACACAGTCACAGATCACTGTTGCCTGGTCATCTGTGTCTCCACTGGGCTGCATGGTTCTGTCCCCCTCTACATCCTAGTGCTTAGTAAGCACTCAATAAATATTTGGTGAATGAATTCCTCAAAGTAGGGTCCTATGCCGGGCCTTGCCTCACTTTCTTTTGCCATCCAGATGTGTGTTTGATTTGATGCACCCCCACAAATCTGCACCTCTGCAGGTGCTGTCCCATCTACCTAGTATGGCCTTTCCTCTGTGTGCATCTCACAAATTTCTCAAGGCACTCCTTCCAGAATATTCTTCCCCACTCCCTCTCCACCCATCCATCCAGGGTTAGGAATGCTCCTTGAGGTTCAGGGAGTCCTGTATCCACTCATGTCACAATGATTTGTCTATACCTTTGTCTCCCTGTGTTGACTAGAGGTCACAGAGGGGCAGCCCCCAGGCTGAACCATCAACAGCTGTAGCTGCACTGTTTTAAGTTCATTGCCAAAACTTATAGGTCAAAGGATTTCACACAAAAACCCAGATTCTTGGCTCCTCTAGAAAAGTCAGGGACCTGCAGCATTGGGCCTGCGTTCCCGCATGGCCATGACATGCCAGCAATGAGGACTGGGACTCTGCAGTCTTCACTTCTGTGGCTCCAACCCCCAGAAGAGTGCCTGGCCCACAGTAGGCACTCAAGAAAAGCTTATTTATGAAACTGGAGAGACTATACCAGGTATTGGAAAAAAGATCAGTTCCACAAGTCAAGAGATCCAGGGTTGGTTCTGGATCTAGCTGCCTCGTGTGACCTTGGCCTTTCTCTGGATCTCAGTTTCCTTTCCTTAAAACAATGACAGTTTCCACTTCCCAGAGTCGTGGCATCAAATAAGAGAGCGGATGTGAAGTGCTTAGCACATACCTGGTAAATAAAGCTCAATCCGTGTGTTATTACATCAAGGAACTTGATAAACATTTGCTCTCTAGGACGATAGGAAGAATGGGAGGGAGTTCAAATCCCAGCTCTGCCACTCACTAGCTTTGCAATCTTGGGCACTTGAGTAAACCTCATTTGGGCCTTAGCTTCCCCTAATGGAGATAATACAAGCCTCACAAGGGTTATTGTGGATATAAAATATGGACATGAATATTAAATTAATTCATCGCTAAAAGCACTTACAACAAGGCCAGCATGCAGTATGTGCTCATAATAGGCCAGCTGTGGCTGCTATAGCCGCTCAGAGGGGGGTTAGACTAGAATTTCTCAGGAACTCTCAGGGCTCAGAAATTCTCTGAGCACCTTAAGCCCAGTGACTCTCAGTCATTCAGCTGTCCTTTAGTCACCAAGAATGTATAGAAGGCACATGGGGCAGTGGAGTGCAGGGGATGGAATTCATCATACAAGTGTTTACCCTCTTTCTGGAAAGTTCCAAAATGCTCTTATGATGGTACTGACTAAAATCACACCAAGTAGCAGCAACAAAAGGGACAGAGTGAGTGTGGTACGGAGAATAGCCCTGTGAGGGAGGTGTTGTTATCACCCCCCTTGCAGGTGCCCTTGCAGATGAGGGAACTGAGGCTTTGGAGGCTGCCCCAGGTATATCTCAGCATCTCAGCTACATGGGGCTGCCCTGGGAGGGTGGGCACTCGAGGGTTCCTTTAAGGGAGTAACAGGGTCACTCATGGTGAACAGGTTGGCCTGGAGGAGGGCCAGCAAGAGGGAAGCAGACAGAGGCTTTCTGCTCACCCTGGGGTGTCTGAGACAGACTCACATGATGTCACCAAAGAGGAAAAGTGGTTAAGGAGAATGAAGGAGAGACAGGCCTTTACCCTAATACCAGGAATCAATCCCAAGGAAAGAAAATTCCAGACAACTTGCATTGTCTTACTCCAGATTCAGGGCTGAAACCATCAGAGTCATGTGTAGAGTCTGTGTGTTCATTCTCCTGCACAAGGCTGGTGCCCGCCCTAAGACACAGAGCAGCTGCGAGAGGGCAGAATGTTCCAGTGTCTGAAGGGTATGGAAATCCTTAGCGCAGGCATCTTTGCTGAGGGGATGCTCTCCCCTTTAAGCAGCAGCCATCAGAGATCCCAGGCGCTCAGTGACAGTGAGAACAGGGGGTGCATTTGGCCAGCCTGCGATGGTGGTGATAAACCAAATCTGTCCAGATAAGCTTCCTCTCATTCATTCATTCATTCTACAATCACTTGCTGAGCACCTACTACGTCCCAAGCACTTATATGCTCTCTCTCTCTTTGGAGGTGGCTTCGACTAGGCCCATCTTTAGAGGCTCAGGGGTGAGGTGACTTGCCCAGGCCAGGAAGATGGCAGGGATTTAAGTCTCTGACCACCTGACCACGAAGCAGGAGGGACCCACCCCGCCCCCAGTCAACCGACATTTACAGAGCTTCCCTTTGTGGTGGGCAGTGTAGTGTGTGCGGCAGTCTCTATTTTGCAGGAGAGCAAAGGCACTAAGAGGAAAATATAACTTCAAATTCCTGAGTCCCACCGCCCAGCTTCATAAAAGTTTACTTGTTTTCCCTTTTGTTCACAGCCATCACTTTAAACACTTTCATGTTTTAGATTTTAAAGCTCATGCCGTCCTTGAGCTTTTAAAATGAGAGTTCTCTACAGGATGCGGGGCAAGGACCGGGTTTCTCGGTGCACCTCACGGCCGCGCTCCTCGGAACCCGGGAAGTGTGGAAGCAGCAGGAAGCAACCTGGGATGTCAAATCGCCGGAGATCCGGCAAACCCAACTGCGGCCTGGGCCACTGCGCAGGCGCCAGACTGCCGAGGGCCCGCCCAGCCCCGTCGTGGGCGAACCCACTTCCAGAAGGGCAGGGGGTGTGGCGAATCGGGAGGGTGGGCCTAGCCAGGCTTTGGCCAATCAGAAAGCTTCTTTTTCTCACCTCTGTGGTTGCTTGTTAGAGCTTCTTCATCCCGGGACTCTCCGGGGGAGCGGGAGGGGGCGGGGGTGTGTCTGAGATGGAGGTGATTGACATCATTTACAACCATTCGTCAAGTTGGATGAACTTGAAGAGCAGATCTTCCTACGAATTGTATTGCAAAGAGAGCTCTTAGCCCCGCCCCCTCCTCCTGCTGGGTCTCCAAGAGCGTTTGAGGGTGGGAGCTTTTAGTGGGAACCAATAGAGGGCCGGCGAGGTGGAGGAGGCGGGGCCGGTGGGCTACGGTTGCTTGGCGAGCGCGTTTGGCACCGTGCTTGGGATGCTAGGGGCGCGGGGTTGTTTCTCCAGACCCGGGGTGGGCTGAGGGGCTGGATCGGGAGCGCGAGCCGCGTCCCTTCGCGTGCACCTTGCGGGGCTGCTGTCTGGGGCCTTGTGCCTGGCGGTCTGGAGCCTTCCTGCTCCTCCCACCCTCAGCGCCCGTTACTCGCCCTCCACCCAGCCCAGGAGGGCCAGGCCCCGTGCGTCCCCATCCCCACCGCGGCCACAGGCCCTTGAGATCAGCCCTCCCCACTTTCCCGGCGCAGGCCGGCCCTGGGCCCCGAAGCCCACCCACCAACGCCTGTAGCCTCTGGTCCGTGGTAGTGTTGGTTACCATGGTGAAGCTGGCGGCCAAGTGCATCCTGGCAGGTGAGTCTGAAAACTTGCGCTTGGATACAGTGGTCTCCAGAGTGCAGAGCCTTCATAATTTATCGACAGCTTTTGTTCGCGTAAATTGTCTAGCCTCTTTCCCTTTCTCTATCCCAAAGGCGAGTTGCTGCAATTACTGATAGAGTAAATTACATTCAGCGTGGAAGAATTCTCTTCCAGAACACGTTTGTAGCTCCAGCTGATTTCCCTTGCTGTCTTTAAGACCCAAGTTACTGTGCTAGCTCAATCTCAGGAGGATTTAAACGTTGAGTCCACCAAAGGCAAGAATCCTTGTTTTGTTGACTGATACATCCCACGCATCCAGAACAATGCTTGAAACATAGCAGGTACTCAATAAATATTTGTAGAATGAATGAATATATGGCATACACATTTGTAGTGTTCCCCTTGTATCAGTCTGCACATTTAGGAAAACAATAGCTTGGATTAGAGACATATGCGTACCCAACATGTATGTATTTTACTGAGCCCTTAGTATATGCCAGGCACATGTATTAATATTTAATCGTCTCACTGTAGCACACTGTGGGAAGAACTATATTGTTCTCATCTTACTGAAGCAATCAGAGGTGTTGACCAAGGTCAACCCCTTAGTGAAGGTCATACACAGGATTTTAACCCCCAGATCTGCCCAACTCCAAAACTCTTAACTTATGGTGCTATTGAAACCTGTGACCTTCCGAGGCTTCCTTGACCAGCTCAGGAAAGAAGCAGTGAGAAATTATATAGAGTAAAAGAGATTCCTTTTTTTTATTCCTCTCTTCCAGACTGAAAATAAATCATAATATTTTAATGACCTCTAATTTGAAAATAAAAGGGTCACACAGAAAGATGACTGACAATAGTACCTAAATCATACTGGAGCAAGAGAAATTAATGGTTCTCAAGAGAGTCTCTAGTTTCCAGAGCACCAGGGGAGGCAGTATTGTGTAACAAAAATAATTCTGCCTGTTCCTCTTACTGGCTGTGTCACTTGGACAAAGCGCTTTTTTGAGCTTCAGTTTCCTCACAGATAAAGTGGGAACATTTTTATTTTCTAAAGTTAGATTCTTTACAAATGGGCTTCTCTTTCTGACTGTTCTTTCTCTTAATTCTTTTTTGATTCAACTTCCATAGTGGAGCTAACTTACTAAGCTTTTTCTATGTGTCATTGTGCCAGACCGTTAATGCAGGTCACCTCACTGAATCATCCTCACAACAACCCTATGGGGTCAGTGTTATTGTCATCCTCATCTACAGACGAGGCAGCTAGGCCCAGAGAGGTGAAGACACTTGCCCTGGGCCACACAGCTGGACACAGCCTAGCTATGTGATCCAGACACTGGGTCCTGAGCCAGTGGATCAGATTTCCAGGGCTTTGTTCTTAGCCCAGGCCATCCTGTCCTCGAGCCATGCTCCTTTTTGCCCTTCTCTGTCCACACTCCCCTGGACACTTGTTTCACCTGATTTCAGCCACTGCCTGAGTAAGGGGTCCTGAACTCCAGCCTGCCCCTCAGTCCGCAGCCTCCTTTCAAGGCCACAAGGGCATTTCCTTCTGAAACTGTCCAGGGACCAAAAGACCTCAACCCAGTGAATCAGCCCCCTTTACCAGATTCTCTTTCTCCACACCAGCCCCACCATGCACACCCCTACTGGTTAAACTGAATTACTCTGACTGGCTTTTCTCTTATAACTAGTCATAACCCAGTATTCAGCTCACGTGTTTATTCATTTAATAGATGTTTATTGAGCACCTACTATGTGTGAGTCCCCATGCAAGGTGCAGTGGGAATACCAAGATGAGTCAGCCCGGCCCCTACACTGAAGAAAGAACTAAAATGTGTGCAGTAAGTTACAGGGCAGCACATAGCATTGAATGCCCTTCGTGTGCCAGACACGGGAGAAATACCTCAAGGCAGACAGCTGTTACTTGTTCTGACCAAGATGAAGAGAGAAATACTTGACATTTTATCTATATTTTATTTACTTAAAAAACACTTAAGTAGTACTTACTATCTGCCAGGTACTGCACATATTAACTCATTAGATCCTCATAACAGTTCTGTGAAGTAGGAGCTTTTATTATCCTAATTTACAGGAGTAGCAACTGAGGCACAGAGAGATAAAGTAATTGACTTACAGTCACACAGTAAGTGAGGAAGCCGCAATCACTCCAGCGTCTGTGCCCTTGGGTGCTGTGATATACCGCCTCCCGATGCATGTAGGGATGACGACAGTGCCTTGCGGGAGGGTGGCTTTGCTGTCAAATCTCACAGCACCAGCAATGGTCCATGTTAGCCATTCAGGTGAAGATGCAGGGGGAGGGATGACCTTCAGAGGCTGAGCAGGAGGGACACTCCTTGAGCTGTACCCGGCAGGGAATGGGCAGGATTTGTACTGGGACTGGGGAGAGCTGCAAGGAGGTGGCCCTGAGGAATTTGTAGGGACTGAGAAAACAGGAGTATATGGCGCCCAGGCTTTGTGTGAGGGATTGCTGGAGAGTGAGTCAGGAGGTGAGTTAGGGCTGACTGGGAAGAGATGTCGGCAGCGGGAGAGCCCTCGGCGGGTTTCATGTGAGGGTTTGACAGGAGGAAAGCGTTGTTTTATTAACATGAAGGTCCATCTGCTGATGTCAAGCTCAGGGTGGGTTAGAGCAGGGAGAAGAGGAGAGAAAGCCGCTTGGGAAGTATTTTCAGTCAAGGCCCAGTAGCAAAAACAGAAAATGCGTTTGTCATTTCAACAGAGGAATTTTAATATATGGAATTGGTTCATCAGGTGTTGGAGAAGTGAAAAAGCAAGAAGGCAGCGTTGAGGTGACACAGAGTGGTGGACAGAGGCAGGGGGTGTCAGAAGCTTGACAAAGAGCCCCAGAGGACTGCAATGCAGACCTCTGAGGAAGGGGTGCTGCCCTACTGGTGCTGGCGGTCACCTGGTGAATCCAGTCACCTGTGTGTGACACCGCCACGTGCCAGTGATCACTAGGATTCATTTCCCACTGGAAGGAGCTCAGCCCTGTGTCCAGGGCAAGATATGACCAAACCAGTTCCGAACCATCCCGGAGTGTCTGTATTTTGAGACCACTTCTGGTACCAAGGACGACATAAATCAGAGTCCAGGCAAAAAACAGAAAGTTGGTATCTCAACAGTGCGAATTTCGCGTGGGATGTTAATAAACAGGTACTGGACGACTGGAGAGACAAAGGGGACACTAAGGCAGCAGGGGCAGTAACCGCAGGAAGGAGCATTGCCTCCGGGGCTTGGCGAGTAGACAGAAGAGGGTGGGGTTAGCAGAGCCTAGAAGCTCAGAGCAGGGGCCCTGGGAGCTGAGGTGCGGACCTCTGAGAAGGGGGCGCTGCCTGCTGCTGGTACCTCTGAGGGGCCTTAATAAGGCTGGTCTGGGAGTGCAAAATACCAAACTGGAGACAGGAAGCGGTTCCTGCTGCCGGGGTGAAGGTCACTGCGAGGGTAATGCCAAGATGAAGGAGAAGCAAGGGGAAGGAACAGTTCCCTCCTCCCCACTCCAGCCCTCCACTCTCTCTAGAATGCCTGTTGGCACAGAAGAAATGCATCTGCAGAGTCTCCACCACAGCAGGGCATGGAAGGGGGCTTGGGGCTGAGACAAACCCAGGTAGGACCTACCCAGGGCAGTGTGAGCAGTCAGCAAGGAGCGTGGGCTTCAGACACAGCAAAGGATGTGAGGGGTGCGAGGGAGACCAACTGGAGATTGCGAAGAGGGAGGAGCAGTCAGAGGTGCCAGGTTGAATCTGAGGACAGTGAAAACGCATGGTGGCATCATGAACAGAAAGAATGGGCTAGGTGGGCAAACCACTCAGGACTGGGGCCTGACATGAGCCTGGCTGTGATGAACTGAGACCGACCGAAAGCCTGTCACTCTAGCGGAAACATCCACAGGTTGCTGGAAACACAGAAGGGCTTGGGAGGGAGATCCTGCCTTGAGAAGTGGCAGGTAGTAGGTAGTGAGAGGCAGGTCAAGGTAGTGAGAGTGAGTGAGACAGAGTAGACTGGCAGAGAGCCCTCTGAGGGCAGAGTGGCAGGAGAACCAGGCCAGTGCAGGGTCACCAAGGCCACAGGGACAGGGCTCGGGAAGGAAGGGCAGCTTCAGGGTGACTCACATCCCTCAGAGTTGTCAAGGAGGCTGAGAACTGAGAAAAGGCTGCTGGACTTGGCAGTCGTGTCACAGTGACCTCACATCGTGCCTTTGCAGATGCCATCCTCTTCTGTCCCGCAGACCCCTCCCTGCTGGCACCCCCAGGCCCAGCCCTTGCCTCTAGGGAAGCCTCCCACACTAACGAACCCTCCTGTTCATGTCTTTTTCCTCGATGCTCCCTCAGACACTTTGGTTCTCAGCTTGTGCTATTTGAATTTGCACTTGTCATCTTGTTGCTCTGCAAATGTGTTTATCAGCTATTTCGCCTCCCTGTGCTCGGATCCCTCCTCATAGCCAACGCAGGAAGTTTTCTATAAGCGTTAGTGACTCTGACTGACAGTCGGAAGAAAGATTTATGAAATTAACCAGAACAAATCTGTGGGGGATTTCACAAGCAAGAAGAGCCAATTTCCAACTGGATTCCAGAGCAAAATTGGAGTCGGGAGGGTGGACGGCGTCAAGGCCCAAGGAAGCAAGGTGATGCGCTCTGTTTGCCCTGAGATGGATGGGTACCCGATGATGGTCCAGGCTGTGATTGCTGCAGATGTCATGGAAGGCTGCAGTAATGAGGGCCTGTAGGGCAGCATTCAAAATGGGTCAGCAGTGGCCCCCGAGCTGTAGGAGAGGAGCAGGCCTGGTGGAGAGAGCACGAGGGTGACTCCTGGGCAGGTTACCCAGCCTCCCAGCCCTGTCTCCGTCTGGCAGATGAGGTAATGATATGCAGCTTGGCAGGGAAGGCATGAATGAGATCGTATGAGCAGGTTCACGGGGAGGGCTCGACATGTGTTGGCTCCCTCCTGAGAAGGGGTAGCAAACAGAAACGCCAGACCTGAATAGCTCACTCAAACCTGGGGGAGTTCACACAAAATGCAATGCCACAAGTAGTCGAGCAGTTGTCTTCCAAGAGAAAATTATAAGTGGGAAAAGCCAAAGCTGAAAAGCGAACGGAGGGGCAGACTGTGCGGAAGTGGAGGAAGGAGAAGTGCCGGAGCCAACTGCCGAACGGGGGGCGCAGGTGAAGAGCTTGTACCGAGCGATGCTCGCCGGGACCAGGAGCGCAGAGGTGACTTTGCTAAGAGTCCAGAGGGTGCGAAAGCAGAAAACCGTGTTCTGCGTGGGGCTGGAGCGCAGGATCAACTTAAGACTTTCAAATGAAAACAACTGGCAGCAAAGGAGGCCGAGCACAGCCACGTTGGAAAAATGGGGAGGGTGAAGGGGACTTGAAGGTGGGCGGAGAGAGCTCCCAGCACCTGAGTGGGCACGGAAGGGGCTCCGATTCAGTTGCCCCCAAGAGTCTTGTGAAGGGTTCAGAAATCAGACTGAAAACTACCATCAACTTTGAGTTCTGGGGTACCAGTTCTCGGACTGTTGACCAAAAAGGAAGTCCAGGAGATAAACCCAGTAGGTGCAAGACGAGCTTGGAGGAAGTCATTGCTATTGCAAATAGAACTGTGCAGAGGCCCTAGGAAGCTGGATCCTCAGTGGTCACAACTGCAGAGATGGAGATGGAATACCTCACCTGGAAATGGGCTTCAGGATGGCGACCGTAGCATCTGACTTCTTACATCCCATAAATGCAGGAACACTCTCAACTGCCACCCCCCCCAAAAAAAAAAAAGAAGTATCAGGTAGAAGCTCTAAACTCAGGCTGGTTCCGTTGTCAGGTGAGTCTCCATGTCTGCGCTGGTCACACTTCTTTACCCTCAAGACTTCAAAGTAAATTCAGGTTTGGAAGTGACAGGTTTTCCCCCCAGGGTGTGTTTCAGTGGCAGAGTGTCAATTCTGTGTCCAGGGTTCTGGAGCCCTCCGCCAGCGCCATTGCCTTCTGGGTCAGCTCCTTTGGATGAAAGGCTGAGCCGTGCAGAAATGTGCTCCGGCCGCCGTGAGCTTTGCAGATGCGTCCTGGACCTCGCGTCCTGCCCGCGGCCTCAGAACACGTTCTCGTGAGAGCCAAGTACATGTTCTCTGAAAACTCATTGAAGTCTCTGGCTTCTAGACTGGTGTTGTGCACCGGAAGAGTCTCAAATCAGTGATGCTTTTCTCCTCTGACCTCACAGGAGACCCAACGGTGGGCAAGACCGCCCTGGCACAGATCTTCCGCAGCGACGGAGCCCATTTCCAGAAGAACTACACCCTGGTGAGCTGGGGGAGTTGAGGCCTGGCTTACAGAGAAGGGAGCAGTTAACCCCGAGGGACTTTGCAGAATCCCTTGAAGAGCCCTGAGAGGCCGAGGAGAGGCTGCTCAGGGGACCACGTGGAGATCGTTTTTCCCACTGGCCCCGGGTGAGGGGCTGCCCACAGAGCAGACCGGCCACGAGCAGCTTGGCTGTCATGAGTAGCAGCTTGCTCAGGGGCAGGGAGGGGAAAGGACTAGTAGGTCCTCTCTGACATCTGCAGTATGAGCCACTTGTCGCCAAAATGAGTCCAGAACACAAACCCTTCAGCTGGGGATGTCCCTCCAGGGATTTGGGGGCTCGTTGTGACCTCCTGTACCTTGCCCCTCCCTCTGGGGCCCTCATGTTCTTGGTGTTCCTCGGCAGACAACAGGGGTGGATTTGGTGGTGAAGACGGTGCCAGTTCCAGACACGGGCGACAGTGTGGTGAGTGCTTTACTCCAAGGAAACTCGGGGCTACCCCAGCTGGGCCCAGGGTCTCCATGGTCACTGCCATCCTCCCTAGGGAAGATGAAGTATGAGAACGTGGCCTCAACTTGTCTGAGCATTTGGAAACAGAATCCGGGAATGTGGGAAGCACACAAGGGAGGGACTGAGGAGGAGGAAGGCAGGAAGACTGGGACCTGGGCCTGGCCCTCAAAGAACTTGTTATCTAGTATCAAGGCTCCTAACCTGGGTTTCTGTATGGGAACCTAGGACTCTTGAAATTGAATGGCAAGATGTTATGTTTGTCTGTGCTTCCCTGGAGAGGGTTTGTAGCTTTCACCAAACTCTTAAATAGGTCCGTGAGAAAAAAAAAAATTCTAAGTACCCCGATGAAGAGTAAGACAGGTGCACAGGTAACCAGTATGCAAAGCAGATGGTGGCACTGACACTCAGACTGTGTGCCAGGGGTCAGAGGCCAGCTGGGGCATACCCGGTGCCCCGGGAGCTTGAGGAGGTGCTGAGGGGGACCTCCTAGAGCAGCAGCACTTGGGGGGCCCCCATGAGGGCCTGAGGAAGGTGCGGACAGGGGCAGGAAGGGTCATCCCTTGCCCTCTGTCTGAATCACACCTTAGCCATCCCAGAGTAATGACAGACTGTCCTACTTTAACCGCCTTCCCCAGGCCTACTCAGTGACCTCCTTTAGGAAGAATTGTTTTAAGATTTGAAAATCAATTTGGTTAACAAAGTGCAGAATGACCTTTTGGAAACCAGAGCACTTGTCGGCCTGTTTAGCATTCTGTTCTGCCAGGTGGGGAGTCAGCTTGTTCCCAGTATTTTTGCACTCGGGGTTAGGAGAGGTGAGACACGCACAGAAAGTGCTGGTTGTGTGGGAACCCGCTGCACTGTCTGTCTAGGCCTGTGGAGCTCATGCCTTCCGGCAGCATCTTTCTTATGCTTGTCCCCAGAGCGTGCACGAACATGCGTGTGCATGCGGGTGCCTGTATTTTGCCACTAAGACAAGTCAAAAGAGACTGATGTCGGTGCCTTGTAGCCAGCAGGTTTCCCGTATGGAGATTTTCTTCCTGGACATGCTTTTCTGATTTTAGGAACTCTTCATTTTCGACTCTGCCGGCAAGGAGCTGTTTTCTGAAATGCTGGATAAATTGGTAAGTAGCGAGCGTTCTATTCCCTAACCACCATTACTTCCTGCCAAAAGGTTTGCTCCTGACTGTGTTCACGCGGAAATGTCACTGCACTGTGGCCATCAATTTTGCCACAATGGCAAAATTCTTTATGGGGCCTCCCTCCAGCCTGGGACTTGTGGCCACGTGGGAGAAGGAGTGGCTAATGTGCAAAGCCCCTTCCCCCCTCCCCCCCCCCCCCGGCTCTGGGGTGGCCAGTTCCAATGTGTCAGCGGCCTGTGTCTCGGCCCTTGCAGCCCTCCCGCCCCGGGGCCTCCATCTTTTGAGCAGCCCTCCTGGTGGTGTCCTTTCCGTACTCCTTCTCAGCCTCCTGGGACAGCACAGAATGTTTCCTTCTCCTCTGGGGAGTGCCCTAGGGGCTCTGTAATGAGGCTGACCCCTTGGAGGGGGTGGCACCGGCGCTTCCGTGGGGCGTTCTGCCGGGGCTTGCTCTGAGACGTGCCCCTGTGCACGCCCCGTCCAGCCATCCTGTCAGCACCCAGCTTGCTGCACCTCCCAACGCAGCGGTTTCCCTAATCTGGGCCATGAGCTAATTAGACGGTTTGAGCTCTCCAGAGCCCTCCCTGGCCTTTCCAAGAACAGCCACATTTTAATGGAAACTGTTTTCTGCCCCTTTTTTGTTGTCTCGCAGAAGTGATCTAATGATAGTAACTTCACACAGGGCTGGCTGCATGCACGACGCATGATGTTTACCAAGTGCCTACTGTGTGCTCAGCCTGGCGCTGGGGCTGCCTTGCCCAGCAGAAGGGAAGATGAGTTTGAGTAGGTCTGGGCTACATGCCACACATCATTCTCTCTCTCTCTCTGTCTGTCTCTCTCTCTCTCTCTCTCTTTCTTTCTCTCTGTCTCTCTCTCTCACACACACACACACACACAAACACACATGGCCAGCCCTGACTCTGGGCTCTCCTGCTCCAGCTTCAGCTTGATCCCAGGCCTATCTGGAGCCCCCTCACCGAAGCCTGGAAGAAGGAAGGCTTCTTGAGTTAAAACCATGCTGGGGCATCTCTTGCACACACACGGGGATGTCATGGTCTTCTAGCAAGAGTCTAGGAGTCAGTCTGTGATGTGAAGGGATCATCAGGTTAGTCCAAGCTCCTCCCATCCTGGACACCACCAGGAGCTGGAGTAGCCTTGTGGGGTAGGGAGTGAGCCCTCCAGAGCCCATCCCAAGGATTGGAAAGGAAATCCTTTCCAATGGGCTGGCCTCCCAAGGATTGGAAAGGAAAGGGAATCCAGTCTGGAGGGAAATGGATTCTCCCCCATGCCCTGGGAGGTTACTGACACCCCAGAAATAAACCAGCCTTCAATTGTGCAGGTTGGCAGTGCCCAGAAACCAGGGCATGGCCAAGAGTCACATGCACCAGGGTGAGCGTCCACAGCCTGTGCAGGGCCATCCTTTGTCCCAGCAGCGGGCTAGGACATCCCTGGACTCTCAGCAGCCCCTAAAGGCAACAGCGCCCGAGAGTGAGGCCCTGGCTCTTAATTGGGATGCTGAGCCCTATCCAGCTGTCGGTGTGGTTTGGATTAGGGCTGATGCAGACACCACAGGAGAAGTAGAAACTGTCCTTTGCATTTTAAAAAGCCAGCCCTCATTAAGAAGATGCCAGCAAACAAGCTACCAGGGACTGCTAATGAAAGGAAGGGCTGCCCAGCACAAAAGCATAACAACTCGCATGATAGTGGCCCTCGTAAGAATGAGCGGAAGAAGGAATAATTAATGGGACCGGTGGCGGTGAAAGCACAGCCCCCCTGTCTCCGCCATCATTGTTTCTAAAGCATATCTGACCTGGGCGAGTCACTTACCTCCCTGAACTCTGTTCTCCAGCTACAAAGTGGGACTATTCAGACCGACCCTGCCAGGCTGGGAGGCTTCACAGTGAGGCACAGAAGCGCCCGAGAGAACCTGGCCCTGCCCTGCCCCTAGAGCGTGGCCCCCTTGTCATTCCTTTGGGGGAACTGCTTGACGTCTGTGGCGTGGCTGTGTTCTGCCTCACATCCCCGTAGCAGTTTTCCACTTCCCTCCGCCCTCATATCCCTTCCCTTGGAAGGACACATTTTTTCCCAGCCTGGAAGTCACTCTCCCTGTTACTGACACGTGCTCATCTTGTCCCTCTTGCACAGTGGGAGAGTCCCAACGTCTTATGTCTCGTCTACGATGTGACCAGTGAGCAGTCCTTCAACAACTGCGGCAAGTGGCTGGAGAAGGCACGGTCACAGATTCCAGGCACCTCCCTGCCAGGTAGGAGCTGCAGACACTCCGGGCAGTGCCTCTGCCGTTCAGTTCCAGAGGACAAGGGCCTTGCAGAGGCAGCTGTGGGTGCTAAAAAGGGCCCTGGGGCTTCGAATATGATGGCCTAGATTGTACACTGGCTCTGCCGCTTAGCAGCCACGTGAGCCTCAGTGAGTGAGCACCCCTCTCTGTCAAATGGGAACGGCGGCACTCACCTTGCAGGGTCCCAGGGAGACGCGTGCTATGATATGAGTTGTTATTTCCCGAAAGCTAACCCCAGGGAAGAGTTCCTTGTTTTCCCCTTATGTGGGGTATAAGTAAACATTCAAGTCCTGTTGTCACTTCGGAATGCTTTAAATCAGTTTATTTTTCATCCCTATGTGAGATCAACAAATTCTCCTCATTATAGACCCGGGAAAGTGATCTCCAGAGACAGGCTCAAAAATTAGCTGCAGCTGATGCAGCTGGGAGCCGAACTAAATCACCTCTGCATCCCTGACTCCAAGCCGAGTCCTTAGATTAGTATTAATGACCATTTTAAAGTTTGCTCCACGTCCTAGGAATTATCACAGCGCTCACATAAATCTGGCCCTCGCCTTCACGGCCTTGCGGCCTTAAGGAGACAG
Organism: Lepilemur ruficaudatus; assembly: GCA_963574885.1. Taxonomy (NCBI): domain Eukaryota; kingdom Metazoa; phylum Chordata; class Mammalia; order Primates; family Lepilemuridae; genus Lepilemur; species Lepilemur ruficaudatus. The sequence continues at coordinate 54,706 of CAUYRT010044178.1, forward strand.
AGGAGACAGATACACATGAGTTCTGGAAAAAAAGGCGACCAAAAGCTGTGTGTGGAAAGCAAAGCCCACCTGTTCTCTCTGTGGCCCTCAGGGGCCAGTGCAAGAGACCCCTGGCTGTCCCTATGTGGTTCACCTCCTCATGTCAGGCAGCCTCTCTCATGGGAGTTTTATGGCTCTCAAAAATGGTGTGCTTGCTCTGTTAGTCCTCCCAGCCCTCTGCAGTCACGTGCCATGTTGTGGCTGTTTCTTTCGAGCAGGTGTCTTAGTGGGCAACAAGGCAGACCTGGCCGGCAGGCGAGTGGTGGACTCAGCCCAGGCCCAGGCGTGGGCGCTGGGCCAAGGCCTGGAGTATTTTGAAACCTCCATGGTGAGTATCGCTGCTTGCTTGGTGGCTGGGTCTAGACTGGGCCTCTGCTGGACGTGGTTTTCCCATGACCTCACGCCATTGAGTTGTGATTCCACCGTATATGGAGTCTCATTTGGAACTGACGTTTACATTCTTAGCCCAAGACCTTTCTCAGTATAGCGGTAGTCACGCATGCATTACAGGGCAGCGGGTCAGCCAGCCAGCCCTGGGAAAATGGTGTCTGAATTAGTAAGAAACACAAGTGTATTGTGCTCAATGATCGTGACCCTTGACGTTTGCATGAGAAATGATGGGTTATTGTGGTGCTGGAACATTATTGCCTTCAACCCTCACATCAGTCCTGTGTACCAGGAGTTGGCCCCACAGTCCCCATTTCAGGGTTGAGGAGGTCAAGTGACTTGCCCGAGGTCGTGTGACCCATGAAGGGTTGAGCCAGGACCAGGATTCGTGGCTTCTGATTCCCACCAGTACTCCTTGTCCTTGCCACAGCCCCAGGGTGACTCCAGGCCACAAAGTGCCCTCCAGAAAAATCAGCAGGAGACCTCATTAAGTGGGAAGCCAGGAGAGATTTGTTACTGGCGTCTTTAGTACACATACATCATGACTGGCCGTCGAACGCTGTGGACTCTGCTTGCTACGTTTGGGAGTTTTGAAGTCCCAGCCTCCCTGCAGCCAGGGCGTAGGCGTGTGACCCAGGTTGCCCCAGACACCTTGTGTGAGACTTCTCTGGGATGGGTGTCAAGGGAAGATTCATCCTGCAAGAGCAGGTGTCCCAGAAACATCCATCTCGGAGCCAGCAGAGGCGAGGTGCTGGCTGCCGTGCCCCTCACAGAGTTGCTGGGGAGACCCACTAGGCCTGGCACAGCCCTGGCTGTAACTTGGACCCCACTTTGTCCTGATTCTTTAGCACAAAGGAGTCAGTGGGCTGGTTACTATCCCAGAGGCAGCTTCTACTCAGGCACTTCTGTGCTTGCATCTGTGAAACTTGACCAATGCCACTGTTCGGTTGCTGCGTGGGTGGGAACTTATAAAAGCCCCCCACATGGCGTGCTTCCTTACGAAAAGTGTGACGGTTAAACGCAGGGGCTCTGACCCCCGATGGAGAGTAGCAGTACAGGTAGCGTGGACCCGGCATGTTATTTAACCTCTTGGTGCCTCGGGCTCCTCACCTGTAAAATGGGGATAATAAAATGCATCCCTCATTGAGTAATAAATATGGGAATTAAGCAAGATGATGAACATAAAACACTTAGCATAAAGTAGTCTGGTGCACAGTAAACGCTCAGTAAATGTTAGCTTTTTTTAAGTATAAATATTCCCCCAATAATCTTGTTTATACTATTATTACTTATTAAATCCTTATATCCATAACTTACACAGAGAAAAATGTCACCCTTGCCTCTGGTCCAATTATCACAAATGCTAGATTAATAAGGTTCAAGTTGGTGAGCTTCCGCATCGAGGGCCCCTCGTCTTCTGTGCAGCACACTTTGAGCAAGGCGGGGAGCTGCAGCACCCACCCGCAGAAAACAACATTTCAGTATTCCCTCTTCCTCCATCCACATTCGTGAATTGTCCCCTCACCCCAATATCCCATATTCCCCAGAACTCTTGATAGGACTCAAAAATTAAAACCCACTCCCAGCACATGAGTCACCAAAGGCCACTGGGCTGCCTGTTTAAACTCCGCTCAGATGTTGAAACGAGTGGGTATAAATTACGCTGGAGGAGGCTGCCGTGAAGCACTCGGTATTAACTGCGCAAGTTAACTAGTCCCCCCTGAGCTGGCGCTCACGGAAGCACCACTGGCAACTCGGTTAAGAAAGCCGTAATTAAAAAGGAAATATGACCAAACGCAGCCTGAGATGCGGCCCAGTCCCGACGCCAGGCCCGGCTCCTCTCTCTCCTTCCTCAGTGCAGCGGTGACCATCCTGCTGACCCACAGGAGGTCCCTGTGTGGTTCTTGATTTTCTGATACCCCTCAACACTTGAAATTTTCAGACCAAAAAAATTAAAAAATATTTCTTTAAACAGAAGTTAAAATTTTTTAAAAATTGTTCATCACTATAAGGAGTTGGATAGTATCAAATACAAACAGCTGCTGCAAGAACGGTGCACAGGGACAACGGAAGGCCTACTGTGTGCTCAGTGTTTTGCACACATCAGCTGTTTGGGCTTCACGATAGCCCTACCGGGCAGCACCCCTGCCCCCGTGGTGAGGCGGCGAACAGCCTCAGAAAGGTTGCACAGCGTTCCTGGGCCACACGGCCAATGAGGGCTGGAACCAGGACTAGGACTCAGGCCTCTCCAGCTTAAAAACTTGGGCTTTCTAGAAAGGGTGCTCTGGCCTCCCACAGAGCCTGCCTGGGACTCTCCGGGACAGGATTCTAGGCCAGACTGAGCACTAGTCTGGCCAGCTCTATGGATGCTTCAGTCCAACAGACCGGCTCTCCAGGTGTCCACACTTGTGAGCGAGGGTGTGATTAGTCATTTGACAGAAGGGTTCCTGTCATTGGCAAGCCTCTTAGCGCATATGGCAAACGGTTCGGTTTCCGTGCGTTTCAGCAGCACTCCGTGGTGTTTACGGAGGCTCGCCTGCGTTGGATTCCTTTTTATGTTGGGTTCTCCCAAGACTGCGCTTTGGAGAGCTTTCGAATCCACGTAGAAGTCCTGGTGCGTGTGCTGTGTAGGCCTCATTCTCTTTCTGTTCAATATTACCTCTGCTTTTGACAGAGGCAGTGTTTTACTCTTTGACATTGGTGTTGCCTAGGACCTTACGCTGTGCGCAACCAGAGGTGCCTGGGACATACAACTGAATCCTTTCTATGTCCAGCTGAACGGTGACAGCTTTCAGGTCCCTGGCAGTTATGGGCTTAGTGTAGATGGTCATCTCGGCTATAAACTGTCCACTCCTTCCTCAGCACACTCTTAGTGGTGCCACCTCCGTCCTTGCTCTTGGGCAGCTGTTTCCTTTGCTCAAGGTTTCCCTTGTTAGAAAGTCCAGGTGACTCTTTCCATTGGACCTGGTCTCCTTTGCACGTTTCTCATCCCGGCTGGCCTCGTGGACAGGCAGCTCTTCTCAAATCAGGGAATCTGGATGCTGGGTTGGCTCTGCACCAACCAGCTGGGCCACTTCACCCCTTGGGCCCCAGACTACTCATCTGTGAAACAAAGGCACTGAGCTTGATGACTTCTGGAACATTCTTCACTTTGGAATTTCTTCCGTTTCATTTGGATGTTTCACTGCCTCTTATCAAGGCTGTACCTCTGCCAGCTGCCAAGGATCATTTCAAAACAGGTTCTTGTGCATTCATAGCTGGAGCTGCTGTCTTAAAAGTAGTGGGTTCTTTCTTCTGCCAACTTATTTCTCAAAAAAAAAAAAAATTAAATTAAAAATACACGCGCACACACACAAAGGGTGAGAGAGCAGCCGCTGTTTTCTTCCCTCCGCAGCCTGCGCGTGCTCACCCGGGAGGGCCTGTGCCCTGGCAGCCCTCTCCTGGCCTGGCCAGCCCCAGCCTCACCTTGATTCTTTCCAGGCCTGGGCCCCCAGACCTCCAGCTCTCTCTTGAAAGTCTCCCACTGACTCGCGGTGAGGGAGAGGCACCCTCCCCAGGGGAAATGCTACAGCGCTAGCCACGTTCTTGAAGTTCTCTCCCCTGGCTTCTTCAACCCTGACCTGGAAGTAGAGGGGGACCCCTCCCGTCCGGCTCTTCCCTGGGAGCAGGGGGCTCCTGGCCGTCTGTTATTCCGTTTTGCCGTTTGGAGCCTCCATCAAAACCGAGTGAGAAAGGGTCTCTTTGTAACATCCTGTCGCACGGACAGTGAGTGGCTAAAGGTGCAGACTCTATAGAAAGAGACCTGGGCTGAGGCCCCAGCTCCACCATTTACAAGGTGCGTGGCTTCCTGTAAATTGCCTTAGTCTGTCCGCGTCTCAGTTTCTTTCTTGGAAAATTGGCGTAATGACGGTACTGCCCCAAATGGTGCCACGAGCAACGAGGCAGAGAGTGGGTGGCGCCTGGCGTGGGGAGGCATTGAGTGAGTGCTGTCTTCGATGACTGTGAAAATAACAGCCGCCTTTCTAAACCGTCTCGACAGAAGGAGATGGAGAACTACGAAGCCCCTTTCCTCTGTCTGGCCAAGCAGTTCCACCACCTGTACCGGGAGAAGGTGGAAGTTTTCCACACGCTGGTGTGAAGGGGCGAGTGGGTCGTTCCGCACATGGCAGCAGTGAGTACCAGGTGAGCCTGGCAGTGGCTCCGTCTCCCTGGAAGAGGAGAGAAGGTGGAATTGCCTCTGTCTTTCCCATATATCATGACCGCTTTAAATAAAGTTCAGAGACAATGTGGAAGCGGCAGCTCCTTCCATTCTTGGCCAGGGCAGCCCCGGTTCCATTTTGCACTTCGGCTACTATGCTGCCGTCGGTTCCAGAGCAGCCTGGGAGCCCCTCTTGGAACCCTGGCCGCCCTCCCTCCCATGCTGGGCTGGTGCTGCAGGTCCTCGCCTTGCCAGCGCGGGTGTTCCTGCCCGCCCCGGGCGACTCAGCGCCTGAGTGTGCAAGGCTTCCTGAAGGGCCTTCCACTGAGAAAGCAAACCCCACGTTGGGTTTGGAAGGGCTTGGACCAGCTTGTGATTCCCTGTTAAAATGCTCGGCTTGGAACTTGCCCCGGAGCTGAGATGGGGCTCATGGCCTTGCCTGTTCTAACCACTCAGTTTTGCTGCCTGCTCCCAGGTACCCAGATGGGCCAGAGCTCCGTTGAGGTGGCTACCGTCACCGACAAAACAGTGCCCTCTGCCGGCCTGCCTTAGTGCCTGTCTCTCAGTGCAGGGCCCGCCTCTCCCAGCTGCCGGGAACCCTGGGCGCACAGGGAGCCAGAGCCCGGCCACTTTCCTTTAATGAGCCGCCTCTCAGGGAGCCGGGCAGCATCGTCCTTCTCTGCACTGGGCTGGACTGTTTTCCATCCTGTCTCTGCTGCCAGATTAATCTCCCTAAAACACCAGTCTCGTCATCTCACTCCCCTGATTAAAGACCACGGAGGCTCCTCGTTGCCTTTTACATCAGGCTACGCTGCAGTCTGGCGTCCAAGGCCTTCCCTGACTGTCACCTCGGGCGAGGGGGGTGGTCTCGGCTCCTTGCAGCCCCTGTGCCCAGAGGGCTTCATCGCCCTGGGGGTCGTGCAGAGATTACCAGCTTTAGGGTAGACAGACCGAGGGTTGTCCCGATGATAATGACCATGATGGAAATTACTCTGGTTCCTGTTTGTGACCTGCCATGTCTCTACATGAGCTAAGCACATTACATGTATTAGTTAATTTAGTTCTTACAATGTAGAGTCTGTTGTCATCACACTTTTATAAATGAGGAGCTGGAGTCAGAGAGTTTCTAAGAAACGCAGCCAAAGGGGGATGGAGCCAGGATCATGGATGCGGCCGCCACCTCCCGAGCTTGGCCAGGAGCAGGTGGAGGCCAGCCTGCCTCTCAAGGTCACCGTGAGAAGTGAAACAATGGGTGTTCGGGGCATCCGGGCACCTGGCTCAGGCCCTTGCGTCCCCCTTCCTCCTCTGTCACTCAGCATGAAGCCGCACGGCCACAGTCTTCCTGCTGCGTCACTCCTTCGGGAAATGGGGCCTGCGACGTGCCGAGCATTTTTCTAGGCACCGGCAACATCAAGCTGCTGTTCTTGTGTCACGTGCTCCAGAAGGGAGGCCCACCGTAACCGAGGGGACGTGGGAGGACGCGTTTCCCGTTGCCCCAGAATTGGTTACTATGGCCCACGGCTGTCGGCAAGGAGATGCGAAGTAAAGTGCTTTCTAAAGAGACCACGAAAAGTTAAGGCCAGGCGCCTTTCTGTGGCCTGGTGGAAGCGACAGCATCGCCCTGGCCGCCGTGAACCCACCCCAGCCCCTCGGCTCCCTCTGTGCGAGACTGGCATGCTCCAGAGTGGAAGGACTGAGGGTGGACAGTGTTGGTGAGTGGGTGTCCCCCCGCCCCACTTTCCCCTGCCCCCAGAACCGTGCGAAGGAGGCCCCAGGAGAATCTTGGGACGGAGGATGCTGCCAAGGAGAGGAGGCTGGCACGGCACACCCCAGCCGGATGCTTGCTGAGCTGCAGGAGCCTGGTGCCAGCTGCAGGCACAGGGTGCCGAGGGTGTCCTTGCGGTGCTCAGCACACATCCTGGAGTTGTGCTTGGCTCGCTCTGGGGTGATCCTGTGGGGAGAGGCATGGGGAGAAACCTGCGCCAGCGGCGGGAGGGCAGGGGCTGTATGCGGAAGGGGGCTAGCGCCTGCTCCCAAAAAGCCTCCTGCAGGGCACGCGGGAGGAGCTGTGCAGCCAGACAGGCGCTGGGCAGGGAGCTGCCTCCACCTGGAAGAGGCAGGGGCCTGTCCCACGGGCAGGCCTGAAGGGGGATGTGGCCGCCCACTCCCAAGGAGACCCCAGCAAAGGAGGAGGCTCAGCCCCAAGCAACTAGGCACCTGTCTCCAGAGAGGTGGCGGCAGATGGGACCAGGCGAGGGGCCAGCCTGTGAGGGAACGTGCAGCTCATCCCTGGCCCCTCTGTTCCAGGAGAGAAAGAGAAAAGACCTTTCTCCTCTCCCCACCCTTCTGGAAAAGAGGTTTGAATAAAGACTAGGAGTTTTGAACTGGCCTGGTCCATGTGTGTGAGTGGCTAAGTGACGGACTTGTTGTGAAGGCCCAGTCGGCAGGCGCCTCAGCAGAGCGCGACCCCGCGAAGCAGTTAGGACGAGTAACACGGGTTAGCTTAGGAGCCCATTGAGTTGAGACTCCCTGGTAAACTGCTTCTACAAGTAAATAATTGTTCCAGATCATTTCAGGCAATGCAGACAATAAAATGGAGCTGTGACGGGTGTGATCTGTGCGGTAACTGGGTTGGGTGGGCAGGAAGGACCCTGAGAAGGAGTGATATTTGAGCTGAGATGTGACGGCCACATGAGCATCTGGGGGACGAGCCATCCAGCAAGGACGGCAAATGCAAAGGCCCTGAGGCACGAACAATCTTAGAACGTCAAGAAACGTAAGGCCAGTGAAGCCATTGTCTGGTATGTGCCAGAAAAGCAAAGAGAGGCGAGGAGGGCAAGGGCCACAGTGGGAGGAATTTGGATTTTATTCCAAAGGCAACAGCAAGCCAATGGGGGACAGACACCATAGCTTTTTATCCTCGTAGTGCCAGCGCTGTTTGGGAACCTAGCAAGTGACTGTTAATTACCTCACTTGCCTGGAGACCCCGTGCTCAATAAGCAAACATTTACAAAATGCATGCCGTGTCTGCAGGCCTCATTCTTGAATGAATGTATTTGTGAAGTGAATTTTTCAATCAAGCAATTGCTGAGCACCTACTATGTACCAGTCCCTGTTCTAGGTGCTGATGATTTGTCAGTGAATAACACAAAAATCGCCACCCTCGGGGGCTGTGTGTTCTAGAGGGATGAGAGAGGTATTCACTTGAACAGGTGAATGATACAGCCTGTCTGGTGGCAGTAGGGCAGGGCGGGGGGAAGTATTAAATGGGGGAGTCAGGGAAGACCTCACTGCCAAGGGGACATGTAAACAGGATTTGGAAGAGGCCAGAGCACCTGGCACTTTGTAGGCATGCGTGGGTCATTGCCCCTCAGAGGTGGAGCTTGACCTCCTTGCTCTGGGCCTCAGTGAGACAAGCACGGGCTGTGTGTGGACCCGGGGGGACCCAGAGGGGAATAGGACTCCGTCCCTGCCTGAGAACCGCCTGCAATCCATGCAGGAACAAGGTGAGCTGACACTTGATTTCTAAATTCCAGTGGAACCCACAAAGTGCCCCAGCCAGCCTCTCCCAAATGCCGTGGGAGGGCAAAGAGCTGCCCCTCTGTCTCCTGCGGGATCGAGGAGGAGGGTTCTGTTCATTGTCCTCCAGGTGGTCCAGGCCCGGGCCTGGCCTGTTGTCCTCCTCCAAGGCTCCGTGAAGCCGGCCCTTCGGCAGCGTCTTTGGCTGCCTCTCGACCTCATGTGGCTCATCTGCCGAAGCGGGTGGGAAGCCCAGGTGAGGGGGTACACAGCGGACCGGCTGTGTTCAGGGGTGGGTGTTCAGAAACAATGCCTTTTCTGCTGAGTCTTTTGCTGGGGTTCAGCCACCACAGAAGGTCTCCCCTTCTGGTGTGGATGGTACGGAGGCAGCCCCCCCATGGGTTTCCCTGGCCCCAGTGGTTCGCCATGGCGGTGTTTGCCCTGTAGTTTTCCATGGCTGGGGAAGGCGCATTGGTGAGACCGTCTTCTGCGAGGAAACTTGGGGGCAAGAGGCAGCCTGCTGCAGTGTCTATAAATAAAATACATTCGTTTTCTCACTAAAATGTGTTTTTAAAAATGGAATATTGAAAACTAAAAACTTCCCGGCCCAAATTGGGGTGAGAGTAAGCACAGGTTCAATGATCCCAGGATGGGAACTGAAAACTCTGCTAAGCCACCTCTATTGCAGGACTCCTGCCCATGCTGGAGATGCGGTTTTGCACCTGTGCTTCCATTCCAGCCTTCATCTCTGTGCAGATCCTGCCGCACACTGGGGATCAAGGATGATCTTGATCTGCCGAAGCGGGTGGGAAGCCAAGGGTAGTAGGGCAGGCTGTCCTGAAGGAGCTCCAAGCCTACTGGGCAGGGAGGGTTTGCAGGGAAATAGCTAGTGCTAGCCCGGGTGGTGCCCTGAAGGAGCTCCAAGCCTGCTAGGCAGGGAGGGTTTGCAGGGAAATAGCTAGTGCTAGCCCGGGCAGAGAATTCCAGACAGAGAGAAGCAAAGCATGTGCAAAGGCCCTGAGGCATGAAGCTGGGGGCCCTCTTGGGGGACTGCATCCAGTGCAGGGTTGGGGGATGGAGGGGTGCCCAGCAGGTGAGAGGTCGGAAACAAGGACAAAGCAATAACATGGAGCTCTTCCTACCCAGAGCAGAGGAGTTGGGCTTTTTCCAGAAGGGAGTGGGGAGCCTTTAAAGGGTTTTTACAGAAGTGACTCAACCTGAATTCCTGCTTTAGGAAGATCAGCCTGGAGGAGTGAGAGGATGGGGTGGGAGAGGGGGTGCCTGGTAGCAAGGAGAGCAGGTCCAGCCAGAGCTGATGGGGGCAGGGTGGGACAAGGTCTTCGCCATCTCCAGCATTAGCAAAACTTGGGGAAACACGTTTTCAGCCCAACTTAGAGTTGTCTTCACCCCCCCAACACACGCACCCGTTCTTTTTCCTCAGAACACCAATTGATTTTTAAAGTGTGTTATCCTTTATTTACTCCTGAGACCGAGAAAACACAGAGAGAGAGACTTCTTGGGTTGCAAATTGTTGGTGATGGAGCCAGGATTAAGAACTCAGGCTTGCCGGCCTCTGTGGATCGTCTGATATTTGTGTATACGAGGCCCGTTCACTCTTCCGCTCTGCCGGTAAACAGAGCTGATAATATGCAGAGGATGATGGCAGAGAGCGCGTTTCCACCCTAAAAAGGCAAGAAGACTGGGAAGGCTCATTAGGAGAAAATATTGAACGGGCAGTTTTTGAGTTTCACCTGTCTTGTGAGGGGGAAAAAGTACATTTCACCAAATCCATTATGTAACTGGTTCTAAAATCGATGAGAGTGACAGCAGAGCGTGGGGGCAAGGAGCCAGGAGAGCAAAGACGGGGTGGATTTCTGGAGGGCAGGGACTACTTCTCATACTCCTTGCTGGTCCTCTAGATGCAGCCAGGGTTTAGTGGGAAGATCACTGGCTTCACATCAAATGAGTAAAATTAGAATTGCAGCTGTGTGTCCTTGAGCAAGGCACTTGCCCTCTCTGATCCTCAGCTTTCCCATGTATCCAATGGGAATAACACCACCAGCCTTACCAATCTTTTGCATATGGATTATGATATGTGAAACCTTTTAAAGGCATGATATACTAAATGCCCAATTCATAGTAGGTGATTTCCAGATTTTCTGCAGTTAACTGCTGCTTTTTTGAATGAGTGTGAAAGTAATGTATGCTTATTGCAAAAAAAAAAAAAAAAAAAGTCAGAAACTCCCGGAAAGTACAAAGAAGAAAGTGGAAATTATTCAAATCCTACCACTCGGAGCTTTACCATTACCGTGCGAGTGCGTGTACTGCCACCTCTTTGCTCTGCATGTAGAAATACGTACATAGTTAGAGACAAAAAGAATGTGATCGTGTCATATATACTCTTTGGAAGTTACTTCTTTTCACTTAACAATATCTTGTCGACACAGTTTATCTGGTCATTTTATGTCTTTTGAAATTGTGAAAATTTTAAAACCTGCACAAAAATAGAACAGCACAAATGAACACTCATTTCCAGACAGCCAGATTGAGAATTTTCAAGATCCTGCCACGCTCGCTGCCTCCTATACCCGCTGCCGTTATCGTTGTTATAATAGTTGAAACCAAACACCAGCCCTCCCATCATGTGCCTCTAAACCAATGACAAGGTCATCGTCGTACCCTAATAAAATTAACAGTAATTCTTTAGGAGCATCTGCTATTCAGTCCACATTCAAATTTCCCCATTCCCTCCAAAAGGTTCTTTTCCCGTCGATTTATTACAGGACGACGTTAATGATTTCCTGTTGAAGGACACCAGGCTTCCAGGTGGTCACTCATGAAAAGCGCCCAGGGGTACATCCTTTTGCACATATTAGCGGACCCCTGTCCAATTATTTCTACATTCCGAGAAGGGACTTTCCAAGTCAAAGCTTGCGTACTTTTTTGAGGCTTTTAATAGCACTTGACAAATTGCCCTCCAGAGAAATTGTACCAATTTACACTCCCCCCAGCAGGGACTGGCACCCCGGACAGCCCCTGGGTCATTAATGAAAGGAAATTAGAGGGAAAGAAAGCAGGTGGGGGATGGGGCAGAGAAAAGGAAGACAGGCCTGGAGTGAGAGGGTGCAAAGTGGCCCCGGGGGCTCTCTGTGCCCCCACCCCGGGGCGCCAGCCTGCCTGAGCCCCCGAGGAGCTCAGAGGACCAAGGGTACCAGCCAACCGGCGATTGAACGAGATTAAGTCCTAAAGCAACGATTCAATCGAGACTGAGAACAAAGCTGAAGCAAAGACTCTTCGATCCATTCTAATTAGGAGCTGCCTTTCCAGAGAAATCAGGAGCAGGCTGCCACGGCTGAAGGCAAAAGAGGAAAAAAAAAAAAAAACTGCCACGGCCCAGCTGTGCTCGGAGCTTGTCTGTTTTCCTAAAATCCCAGGAAAGCTGGTCCACTGCGGTCCCAATCCGGGAGGAGGCTGCTATTTTGAGGGTTGGAGGACTCAGCTCAGGGCGGGGTGGGGGGGGTTGGGGGATCTCACCACCCGAGGCCAGGGCGCCTGCTGCTCTGGGGGCTTGCTAAGGGGAGGTGGAGGAGCCCCACGCCTGGGCGCACCAGCCTTGCGGCCATGGCTGCTGCTGCTTTTTTGGGGGTTTGCTATAGCTTAAAAAGTTATTTATTTCAGGTTTGAGAAGAGTAAATAAAATTAAGATACATTTGAGGCTGGGCTCTACACACTAAAATGGAGCATAGGCTGGCCCAGCCCTGGCAGCCTGGGCTAAGTTGGAAGTTCGTTCCTAGGTGGACACCACGATGCTTCGCTTGCCTTTGACGCACCCTTTCCAGCTTGCATGTACGCTGGGTCCGAGTGCCCAGAAAAGAACTAGTCCTTGGATAAAAATGACCTAATCCTCCATTGCCCAAGCCATTCCAACAGTGAGCACCCAATATCCCGACGTGAGGACTACACTGAGTTCACGGTGCCAGGCCCAGAAATTCCCTAGGCACCGTGCGATTTGCAAGACGATATTAAAATTAAGAGCATGCAGGATCCAGGTCACGGTGGATTCTTGCTGGTATAAAAGAATGTTTTCAAGCAAAGATCAAGAAAGTTTCATGCACAAGTGTCCTATTCTAAGAAATGTACATCAGCAGTTCACACATTGTATCTCAATTTTATTTTACATGGCAGCTCTTTGAAGCGGGTGTTTTGCACCCGTTTTCACAAAAGAGGAGAGCGCACCGCAGAACAGGTGATGGGAGTCACCTGGCTTCACTCTGATGCAGGCCTCTCCCCGGCCCGGGGCTGCCTCCGCGGCCGTGCAGCCCTTTTGGTCTCCACCCTTTGTCCCGTGGTGGATTCCAACCTTCGCTCTGTTTCCCCGGGGGGCGTTGGGGGTTCAGGAGCTGCGTGGAGGGCGTGGGTGAGTGGGTAACCCCTCTGAGCCCCCCTTGGGGGCCAGGATCTCCCCCAAGTCCTCCTCAAGTATTAAATATTTTCTTCTGACTCAACCTCCACAATCACCCCAGGGAAGACGAGGCAACTTTTCCATCCACGCTGAGGACACAGAGGGCCTGTGACCTGCACCCAAGAGCAGACTTCTAGGAACGCCACAGCCGCTTTCAGGCACCTGTGAACCTCAGAAAACTCCTTGGGGCAGCTTGGGTCCCTCCCCACACACCCCCCCACGGCAGCTTCCTGCACTAACAGGCGGAGGCGGCAGTGACTCCGAGGAGCAGAGCATGGAGCTGTCTTGCCCACACACGGTGTTCAGGGCTCTGGAGCCAGACACCTTCTGGGTGCAACATTTGCTCAGCCCCTTCCTCACGGGTAACTCGGGCAAGTCACGACGCCTCTCCGGGCCCTAGCATCACCTACCTCCGATGTTTGCCAAGGACTCGAAACGTGGCGATGCCCGTAGCACACCCAGCCCCTGCTGGCGCCAGCTTCGGTCATGCGATTAGCATTGTTCTTGCCGCTGCTGTTGTTGTCCCGTCCTAGATTATTCCAGAGTTGAGTCTGCCGCTCCCCCACCCTTCAACCAAAGGGGCTCTGGGGCTGCAGGGCCTGGGCCTCCCACGAGTGGCCCCTGGGAAGAGTGGCCCCAGAGAGGCCCCAGAGAGGTTGGACTAACAGTCCCTCAGAGTCCTGTGGCTCTGACTTTGTTGGCTTCAAGAGAACAGCAGGCAGGCGAGAGGGGCCTAGTGACCAGCCCCGGCGCAGGGCCACGTGCTCCCGTCAGCCCTGGCTTTTTGAGCACCAGCCATGGGCCGGGCACTGCTCTGGGTGCAGGGTCTTCAGGGCTGGACAGGATAGGTGAGACCCCTCTCCTTGCTGCATGGAGCACGCGTGCTGGGAGGGAGGATACAATTAGCAAGTTAACAAGCACACGTATAACCATACATTGTAAAAACCCGCTTGAAAGAAAAGACTAGAGCCCTCTGAAGGAGAAGGTGGTCCAGCCAAAGCCTCTCTGTTGAGATATGGAGGGTGAGAGTTGGGCAGGGGAGCTGGGAACTGTGTGTCAGCCATGTGGGAACAGCATGTTCAAGGGTCCTGAGGCAGAGAAGAGCCTGGCAGGACGAAAGTCTAGAGTTCCTGGGCACTGCAGTGAGAAGAAGTGGCCAGAGTGCTTGGGTTGGGGCAGGGGGTGATGTAATTCAGAGTTGGGGTGAGGGGAGCAGGTGTCCCCTGTGGTTTCCCCCACCCCCTCCTTCGCTCACAGACCGTTACAGAGCCCCAAGGCTCAGAGCCAGGCAGGACTCCCTGGGGCCATGAGGGGAGCCTGTGCTCCTTCCAGACCACGCAGCGGCCTCCCCCCAGAGCCCCTAGGGCTGGGCTGATAAAGATTCTGGCTCGGCCCCCTGCCTGCCACCCAGGAAGGCCCTGGCCCACGCCTCGGCGCAGCCCGTGGACATGGCCAACAACCCAGGGGGCATGCGGCGTGAGGGGTGGACAGAGTCAGATGGGAACTCCAGATGGGAACGGCGCCTGCACAAAGGAGAGCGCCCCTGGGCATCTGTAGAAGGCAGGCGAGGAGGGGTCAGAGGTAAGGAAGGAAACTCCGCTGAGTCCTTGCTCCACCACTGCCACTGTGTCACCCTTTGTCCCTGGGCCTCGGTTCTCGCCCTCTGGAAAACGGGAGTTTGGATAGGACCATTGATCTGTCTGTGATAACGCAGCCCCCGGAACGGTGGGAGCAGCCAGACACACTTGGGGATTACCCTGGGCAAGTCTGTCCGACCCTCAGTTCCTCACCCGTAAAATGGGATGGGCCCCACCCCACTCCCCAGGTGCTTGCTGAGCATCCACTCGCGGCGAGACCCGCAGAACACCCAGCCCGTGCTGGCACCCTCACTGCTCACGCTACTGGACCTTGGGTGGGCGTCCTCCCTTGCTGGGCCACTGCTGGGAGGGAGCCTGCAGGCACACGGGGGACCCAGCCGACATGGTGCTCTGGCTGCGGCAGCAGCTCCCGTCCTGCAGGAGCTCGCAGCATGGCCTCCGTGTCTGCCGTCACTCCCCTGAGATTTCTGCATGGCGCTGGGGCTCCCACCCCCGAGGCAGTGGCAGACACCAGGATACAGGGGCACTGCCAGGGCTGAGCCTGAGTTAAGGTGGGGATCTGGCTCTCCCACACAGCAGGGGCAGCCCTGGGGCCCCCCAGCCCACCCAGAGGCTGCCAAACCAGCACAAAGGCCTGAAGGGGGCACCACCCCGGCCTGACCCCCAACCCTCTGAGGTGGAGGGAGGGAGAACCACGTGGGGCAGGGGGGCTCCAGGACCCCCAGACTGCCAGAGCTGGGGGGCAAACCTTGGGGAGATGCAGGCACAAGCTGTCTCAGCGCACAGAGGCTCACACACCGTGCCACCTTCCCTGCTCCCCGCCCCTCCTTGTGCAGGGCTTGCAGGGCTGAGGCCTCCGAGACTCAGAGATGGGCACGACCTGCCCCAGCCACAGGGCCCGCTGGAGGGAAGGCAGACGCGCCCTGATCAGCTTTGCCTCTGTGCCTGGCTTCTTCCCTCCTTCTGCTTCTCTAATCCTCACAACAGCCTTTCAAGGTGGGTGTGATTTCGCCCATTTTACAGATGAGGAGACAGAGGCTCAGAGGTGACACCAATTCCCAAGCACACAGGGAGGGGGGATTACACAGAACCTCTGCTCGTTTGGTCACAGGCAGACAAGCAGTTTCCCTGGGAGGACACCGTGCCGGGGACATTTGAGGACAGGCCTGCAGGGAAGCAGCCACCCTGGAGGACACTTCTCAGGGCTACAAGTAAAACCCACACGAGAAACACTGTGACCTTTGGGAGCTGGAAACCGCAGCCAAGGGGCTGGAGCAGACCTCCCAGGGCAGGGGTTTCTGAGGTGGGAGTGGGACGGGGCACTTACTGAGGGCCAGGAACACAGCAGCCGTCAGCAAATGCTCTTTGGGGATGACAACAGAGATCCTACAGCCACCACAAGCCACCTGGGGCAGGGCTCAGCCACCCACACCCCTGCCACTCTCCTATCATCCTCCCCTCCAGTCCTGCCTCAGCTGCGCCACAGCCCAGGAGATCCATGTCCTCCACACTCTGCACCACTGGACGCCTGGGCCGTGTCACACATTGCCTCGTCCCATGCTACGCAGTGCCCCTGGCCGGGTGAGCTCGGCCCCTCCAGGACAGCAGACAAGGGCAGTGGAGCCCAGCGGAAGCAGACGGGGAGAGGCGGGGGCCGGCAGACCCTCCCGCCCCACTCGGATCCACTCACTTACAAGACCATCTGCTCAGCGGCGCAGCGAGCGCAGGGCACTGGGGCAGACAGTAGCACCCGCCTGGCCACGTGCTCGCCTCTGGGGCCTGCGCCGGCCGGTCAGGAGGCTGTGCTGGCCTTTCTGCTGCAGCTGCCAGCCCAGCTGGGTAAGGGGTGCCAGGCTCCTCAGTGCAGACCCCCCCACAGCAGAGATCCTGGAGCAGGGTAAAGGGGGACTCTGTGACTTAAGAGGGAGGGACCGAGGCAGGAGGTGTGTGCCCTCCTTAGAGAGACGAACACTATGTGCTGGACTGTGTGGTGCCCCCCAGCGCCCTGAAGACCAAGGAGTGAGCTCGTGGCTACTGCCGGGTGGGTCCCCAGGGCCCCCAGAATGGCCCTCAAAGCCCCCTAACCATCCCCTTACGTCTGCTCAGGCCACTTTAGTCCAGGCTTGCCTGGGTCACCAGAGTGACTCTGTCCCCACATCATCAAAACATGTCACTCTGCTTGCCTAAAGGTCTTCAAAGACCTCCTATGCCCACAGGTGAGTGACCCAAATCCTTGCCCTGGCCTGCACACCCACCAACCAGCCTCGTCTTCCCTCTGTCCCCCCTCACTCTCACACACACACACACACACACACAGACACACACACACACACACAGACACACACACGCACACACAGACACACACGCACACACAGACACACGCACAGACACACACAGAGACACAGAGACACACACAGAGACACACACACGCACGCACAGACACGCACAGACACGCACAGACACACACGCACACACACAGACACACGCACAGACATACACGCACACACACAGACACACACAGACACGCATAGGCACACAGACATGCACACACACATTTTTTAGTTTCAAAGACTTCCTTCGGTTCTGTTTCCTTGCTACTCTGTAAACTCCTTTGTGTCTCAGTTTCCTCATCTAGTAAATGGGATACTGAATAGTGTCTTGGTTTTCATTCCTCCAAAAACAGGCCCTGAGACAGATGTTCAGGAACAAGCAGTCTATTTTGGAGGTGCCCCCCGCAGTAGCACAAGGGAGTGGGGAGAGGTGAGACAGCAAAGGGAAAGCGCCAATAACGTGTGCGCTGACAGGGGGACGCCCCGTGGACAGGAGGGCCGCCATCACCGGGGGCCTCTGAAAGGCAGCGTGGGTAGGGCTGGCCTTGGAATCGCCCCAAGGGGCGAGGAAGCGGGTGTATTTATCCCCCAGGTCCCTCAGTCATGGGCGAAGGGAAGTATTAACTGCAGGCACTTCAGCCTGCAACTTCCAGGGCTGCAGGGAGACACGGGACGCCGCCGGCAAGTATGAGACTGACCTCGGGTGACCTCTGGGGTGGGCTGAAGGAACACGGGCAGGACATCGGCAGCCTCTGCTGTAGTTAGCATCTCTCACAGTGCGGCACAAATCAACTGACATAACACGTGTGAAGTGGTCCCTACATTGTCTGCTACCCGGCAAGTACTCAGTGAGTCTGAGCTATATTATTAATGATGATAATAATGTCATATCATTATCAATAATAATGTCATTATGCTCCCTCCCACCTCAGGGCCTTTGCCCAGGCTGTTCCCCTGCCTGGCGCTCCTCTGCCCATCCCCCCTCCACCTGGTTAATGTCTGTTCATTCTTCAGATCACAATGCAGATGCCACTCCTCAGGGAAGCCATCCTGGCGCCACCGGAGTAGATCTGGTCTCTCTCCCTTAGACGTGCTCAGAGCACTTGCTCGGCCCCTTTCTATCAAACCATTTAATGGCTGTTGTCACTTCAAATGCATTTACATGATGGTGATTCTCTGCTTGCTGCCTCCTCTCCTGCGGGACGTGAGCTCTGTGAGGGCACAGGCTGGGTCTGTTTCGTCCAGGAGGCTGTGCCCAGGGCGGAGCCCAGCGTCCGCATTCGGGAGACGCCTGGAGTGACACTGGTGGGTGGAGAGAGAGGAATCTGAGGGTCAGTGGGGGACAGGCACAAACCGAACATGACACAATGAGGAGAATTCCAGATTAAAGCGATCTGGAAGTAAATAGCTCCAGGGCATCCAGGAAAGCCTGATTCAGTCCTTTCCTCAGTAACTATTTTTGGGATACCAGTTCTGAGAGCACAGGCAGGCAGCGGTAAACGAGGCAGACAGAGCCTCTGCCTTCATGGAGCTTTCCGTCCCACCAGGGCACTGGTGCAGGGAGCACGGAGAAGAGGACCTGGGAGAAAAGAAGCGAAGTCAAGGGGGAGAGGTGTGCAGAGACAAGGGTCAGCCAGACCTGCTTCACTTTGCCCCCGGGCACTCAACTCAGGAAGACTACATTTCCCAGCCTCCTTGCAGCGTGGGGAGTCATGTGACCAGCTGTGGTCAATGGAATGTGAGAGGAAGTGATGTGAAGCACTTCCTGGTCCGCCCACAGAGCCCTCCCCCACCGTCTTGTATACTCTATTCCTAGGCCTACAGAGCAAGCATCAGCAAACGTCGGTAATTGCCAGAGGGCAAATAATCTAAGTTTTCTGGACCGTGCGATCTCCGTCGCAACTACTCGATTCTGCCCTTACCGTGCTAAAGCTGCCAGTGTGACTGAATGGGCATGGCTGTGTCTCAATAAAACTTTATTTACAAAAACAAGTTGTAGTTTGCAAACCTATCCTAAAGGATGGTGGAGCCCCTGGGCAGAAGGAACTTGAGCCCCATGTAACTGTGTGGAGCAGAGCCCACCTGCTTCACCCCAGCCGACTTTCATTCAACTGAGTGAGAAGTAAACTCTCGCTGTGTTAAGACACTAAGGTTTGGGGGTTGTTTTTGTAACAATCAGAATATCCTAACTAATATACAACGTCAGAGAGGGAATGACATTCATCTTGGGCCTTGACATTCGTGCTCCAGGCGGGCAAGATGAGGAAGACATTCTTAGGGAAGATGGAACCCACGTGAGCCAACCAACTGAAGAGTGGGGTGTAATATGGAAGATGTCGGAGAGCATATGCTGCAAAAGGGGCATAACATGTGGTCACAAGGGAATGGAAAGTAGAAACCGAACGTATGAAGACCAAAGCAAGGGAGAGAGGCGTAGAGATTTACTGTGGCCGTGGCTGTCTTGCTATCCCCTAACACACCTTGCATTTCCCTCCATTTCTGTCTGCACCTTCATTCACGTGGCACCCCCTGCCTGGCACACCCGCTCTTGCATCCAACTGCTGAAGTCCCACACTTCCTTCAGGACTTAATGAGATCCCTGCTGGCTCCACTGTACAGAGAGGCAAAAGGGCCTGTTAGCAAGAGTACAGACTTTGAGGCCAGATAGTCCTGGGTTCAAATCCTGGCTTTGTCAGTAAGAGACACTAAAGAATGAACTATTAAATATAAAGAAGCCAAGACTTGCTCTGTTTGAAAACTTTCTTCATTCTCAGTCTCTCTACGTGACAACTCCCAAAATAAGAAATGACTTCCAGGCAAAGATCGAAGCCAGGGTTACCATCAGGAAAACAGTTTAAAGATGAATCCAAGGGTGTAACTACAGAGCCTTTCATCAAGACCTCAGAAAGATTTAAGGTGCTGCCTCATAAACCCTTTCTAAGGATCTTAACAGGATTATATTGAAGACCCTTTCTGTTAAATAATAGATCCTCTAAGAATCACAAGGGCAGTCTTGCCAGGAGCTCAAGGTAAAATAGAGATTTGTGGATATGGCTTTTGTCTAATCAAACAGATTGTAAATTGATTCATGAGAAACCCACACAACTTTTAATGGAACTATTTTGGCTTTATGAATGGGACAGAGAGTGCACCAGATGAAAAGAGAGGCTTTTATACCATAAAATCTTTATGAACTGGAAGCAGGTAAAGAAAAGCTATTCAGCTGCAAACACTATGCATTTCTTATGGAAATCCAAGAGTGGTTCACAGGAAGGAACCAAGACCCCAGAGGGTGGAGTCAAGAGTCAAGGAGAACATTCCCTTGCGGTGGGACTGAGTACTAATCCAGAACTGGCAACACGTGCCCAGGTGGATTTCAGAATTGCTCTGGCCTAGTGACTGCTGTGTGCCTCCTGTCCCTCAGACCCTTTTAGTTTTGGGCTGCTCATGGTAGTTCTCCTATGCCTGTCCCACCACTGTTGGATATAAAGGAGAGGGCAGACAACTGGTTTCTTTAGCTCACAGATCTTCCTACTGAATGGCCTGGTACTCAAGGAACTGTACCCAAGGAACCCCACCTAAGGAGACATATCCATACCTGCACATTTTAGTAGACAAGACCATGGACTTTGAGATGATGCCATAAAGAAAGATTCTGGGGGAAGGGAATGAATACATTTTCATTCATATATGAGCTGCCACAACAAGATTCCACACACTGGGGGGCTTAAACAACAGGAATTTATTCCCTCACAGTTCTGGAGGCTGGAAGTCCAAGATCACGGTGTCAGCAGGGCTGGTTTCTTCTGAGGCCTCTCTCCTTGGCTTGTAGATGGCCGTGTTACCCCTGTGTCTTCACATGGTGCCCCTCTGTGCATGGCTGTGTCCTAATCTCCTTTTCTTACAAGGACTCCAGTCGTACTGGATCAGGACCCACCCCAGTGACCTCACTGAAACTTAATCACCATGCAAATGGACCTGTCTTCAAAAAGAAGTCTCATTTGGAGGTACTGGGGGTTAGGGCTTCAACATACAAATTTTGGGAGGGACACAATTCAGCCCCTAACACAGGTGGGTGTGAATCATTGTGAATCACTATGACCAGAGGGCAAATCGTGGCAGATTGTATTTTCTAAAGATATTTCCACGTACTCGTCCTACAAGTGACCTTGCCAAGAGGTGGGGTCTCTGGCCTCCTCTTAAACCTGGGCAGACCTTTGTGACTGCCCTAAAGCATAGCAGCAGTATTGCCAATAAAGTGCAATAGCAGGGACACTATGCGACTTCTGAAGGTAGGTCATAAAAGGTGACCTTTTAGCTTCTTAGAACCCAGTCACCAGGCTGTAAGGAAGCCCATACCATGTGGTGAGGCCATGTGTAGGTGTTTCAGCTACCAGGTCCAGACAAGGTTCCAACCACCAGACACATGACGGAGGAGGCTCCCATTGGCTCCAGTCCCACCCCCAGCCACCATCGAACTGCTGAGTGAGAGACCCCAGGGAGAGCTGCAAAGCTGAGCTCAGTCAACCCCCAGAACCACAAGAGATATAATCGTAGATGCTTATTGTTGTTTTACACCCATTACATTTTGGGCAATTTGCAATATAGCTGATGCCCCAGAGGGGTGAATAAAAGCAAAAGAGAAGGGTGGAGGCAAAGATGGGAGGAAGGAGGAAACTGTTACGTGCTCCAGGGCAGGAAGTGTGTCTGTCCTGTTCACTGAATAGTCCTGGCATAGCAGGTGCTTGGGAGCACTTGGTGAATAGTGAATAAACGAAGGAAGAGGAGATGGACAGTTGGTGACTCTGAGCGTACTGAGCTTTTCATTGCACATTCAGAGGCAGAATCCAAGGTGCACCTGGGAGAGAGAGATGACAAATTTCCAGACAGAACCCTTAGCTACCCGAGATCCTCTGTGTGCGAAGTTGAAGAAGAAAGACAACTGAGTCAGTGGATTTGACCAGGCCGTTGGGGGCAGTTTGCCCTTGAGCCGTCCACGGCTCCTGGGACCGACAGCTCCCAGCAGGGTAGGGCAGGCGTGCAGGCTGGGAAAGGCCGTGCGCTGGGACCAGCCTCTGCAGGCTGGACACTCCTGATCCATGGCCGGGACACCACCCGCTCCCGGAGTCCCTTCCAGCTTTTGTTTAAGGGTCCCCCGCTGCGGCGGGGCCTGCCTCAACTTTCTTTCTGTCTTGCCAACTAACCCTTCCTTCCCAAGCCTCCCACCCTCAGGGTTGGCATATTCGTGTGTTATTTCTTTCTCTCTCTCTGTTTCTATTTTCAACGATCAGCCCCATCCCCTTCAGGGGCGGCCAGTCTGTTTCATTTGCTTTGCATTTGTTTTGTCCCTGCGTCCCATTCTTCCCCTTTTGAACAATTTTCCTCCAGGATTCTCTTTTCTTCTCTGTTCTCATCTGCGTATTGTTTTTATAAGGCTTCCTTTGTCCTTGTTAAAATTTTAGCCTCTCTGTCCCTGACCTCTCCCCAGGGGCTATTTTGCTAGTTTTCCTCCTCTCTGCATCGGCCCCTGGCCTCCTCTCTGTGCCCTTCTCCCTGGTCTTTCTCGTGTCACTCACCCTCACCCCTGGAGATTCTCGAGTGTCTCTTCCCCTCTGCAAACGCCTTCCCGTCTCTCTTCCTGCGGCTGCTGCTCAAACTGGGTTGTGGGTGCCACCCACCCGCCGCAGAGCAGCACGCGCTGTGAGGCCGAGGCTCCCGGAGGGCCGAGCTGTGATCGTTTTATTTTTACAACGTCCTTGGATGGATCGAGGTGCTTGTGCAGGGTGGGGTTTTGTGCTGGGCGGGAGGGGACCGAGACGGCGAATCGCACTTGCAATTAATATAGGTCAGTTGCGCGCCGTGTCCCAGTGGTCCCCCTGAGAGGAGAACCTCATCATCTGGGGCCTGGCTCTGCAGAGGTGGCTGCGGTGCCATCTAGGGGACAGCGGCCGGTGAGAGAGATGGGCTGCTGCCCTACTGCAACCAGGGGGCTGGCGTGAGAGCCCTCCCCTCTCCTGCACCTCCTGGGGGCCTGGGGGTAAAGGGGGGCCTCTCTGGGGCACCTCTCCTTCCTGGAGGATGCTGGGACCACCCTTCCCAGCACAGGACTGGAATAGAGAATCAGGATCCTGGGGGAAGAGCAACGGACACCTTTGCTCCTTCTGCCGAAAGTGTCGAGTGCCTTTCCTGTGCCAAGCACCGTGCTGCGGACAGGGACAAGAGGGTGAGCAGAGCAGATATGGGGCCTGCCCTCGTGGAGCGCTCAGACATTAAAAAACAATGCAGTGACAAATCCTGCAGGGTGAAGGAAACAAAGTGCTACAAGACGGAAAATCCAGGGAACCTAATTTAGATAGAGGAGCAGAAAGATCATCTCTGAGAAAACGAAACTCTTGTTGCAATTTGAAGGAGGAGCAGGCGTTGCCCAGGTGAAAAGCATGAGAAACGCACATTCCAGGGAGAGGAGAGAACATGTGCAAAGGCCCTGGGGCAGGAAGGAGTGCAATGTGATAAAAAAGGACTGAAAGGTGGCTGGGGGCTGAAGAGTAGAGCTATGGGAAGGGCCACAGCCTGGTCACACAGGGTGCCAGGAATGGATGTGAACCCATTTAAAGGTTTGATGCAAAGAAGTGATGTGATGTGCTTTCTGTTTCAAAAATCCCTCTGGCAAAAAAAAAAAAAAAATCCCTCTGGTTGCTGTGCAGAGAAGCTGCAGAAGAGCCAGGTGAGCAGCTGACCCCGAAGGAGAACCTGAGCAGGGTACTTGGCTCTCTGCACTTTGCCAACCCTCTCACTTGTCCCTGGAGGTCAGCATGATTGAGCCCATTTGACTGATGAGAAAACCAAGTCTTCAAGAGGTTACAATGGCTTGTATGATAGGACTCGCCTAGTAAGGGCTGGACTCTGGCCTGCGAGCCTGGGTGTTCCAGTTCCCAGCTGCTATCTCTGTCCTTTCTGTCATATGGTCTTAGGCATAAGATGTGGGTCACGTGACAGCTCAAAAGTAAGCCATTGGGCATCTGAAACCTGCAATCTTGAGCATCCTCCTTCATTGTGCTTTTTTCTACATTTTTAAACCTTGAGCTTCCTAAGTCTCGGTCTGTTAATCTCTGGCGTGGGGGATGGTGAGCCACCTCTCCTTCCCAGCCTATTGTGACACCCAAACAATGGCGGATGTAAAGCACTTAGGAGAATGCCTGGCACACAGTAGGTGCTCAATCAATGTTAGCCTTCCTTTCCTTTGAAGAGGACCAAGGGTCCAGGAGCTGGTGACATACGCCCACTGTCACGCAGCTGACCGCAGACGATGGATTTGACAACCAGCCACGCTGCAGCCCGGCCCAGGCTCGGAGAGCCAGCCAGAGGCTGAGTCAGTTCTCTGAGTGATTCCCATGCCCTGGCCACGAATTGGGAGAGGAGGATCCAGTGACACAGCTGCCCTCTGGCTGGGATGTCCCTGCATGGTGCCCAGCAGCAAGGCCACCCCGAGAACGTGGCCAGTGATAGTGGTGATTCTATCTTCTTCCAGACACAGCCCCAACTCCTGGTGGAGCCAACTGGTGGGTCTTTCCCGGGCTCGAGAAAGGTGAGAGAAAGAAGTCCATCCCTGCCCACCTACAACCTGCTCGTCAGTGTCACCGCTCTTCCAGAGTCTCCAGGTGGGTGGCATGCTGCCCTGTGGGAAGATGATGAAAAGGACACTCAGGCAGGGGACAGTCCCGCTGAAGGGATGGTGAGTGGACAGGCTGCCCCCACCCTGCTCTTGTCCAAAGGCACCTATGTGAGCACAGATTCAGGGCCAGTGGCAGCCAAGTGAATCAGGCCTGCAGCCCTGGGTGACCAGGAGGAGCCGAGTCCCCCTGGTCTTCACTTTGTAACTTCGTGTAAATGAGAAACTTGTCCTGTATTAAGCCACCAAGCGTTGGGGGTTTAAATGTTTCTAGAATCACCCTAACTAATCCCAGTGGAAACCGCAGCCACAGGGATGGGTAGAGAATTGCTCCGGGAAAGTGTGTAGGGTGAGTAGGGAGGGGGCAGGAGGAGTCCTGGGGCAAACAGATGTTTATGGGATGGGCAGAGGACGGAGGCTGAGGAGGAGAAACCAGAGAGGTGGCAGGACCCCCAAGAACATTGTGTCGCGCAAGCCAGGGGGAGCAAGGGGCCGGGGAAAGGCGGGGGCGGAGACGTCCTGGGCTGCTCAGAGCTCGGGCGCCTTCAGTCTGAAAGTGACTGTTGTATTTAGTAACTTAGAAGGAGCCCGGGCCCCTCTGAGGCCCAGTTAGTGGAGGGACGGGGCAGAAATAAGGTGACTCCAGCTTGAGGAGGGCATCTGAGCGTAGACGGAGCTGCAGGCCTGGGGCGCTTGTGTCAGAGGACAGAGACTCGGGCCTGTTCACAGCCCAGAGGAGGAGGAAGCGAGCAAGACGCAGGGCTTTGCTTTTGCCGTACCTGTGCCTTTCATCGCTGGCCGACTTAAATTCCACTTGAAAATAGAGTATAAATAAATGATCAAACAATAAGACAGCGTTCATTCCCACTAGCCGGTGACCTTGAAAGGGTCTTCAGAACAGTCTTTGCTCTCTGCTGGCTTGTGTCAGATTTGCTCTGTCATCCCCAAAAACAGTGACTGGGCAACCGCCAGCTCAGGACGCAGAGCGTGAGCCCAGCCTCCGCCCTCAGGGAGCTCACAGTCTGACCATGCCGCGTACCTGGGACTGAGCCCCCACATGGAGAAACACCATAAGATGTCGTTAAGGGGAAGGATTAAGTGTTTCCCAGGACCAAGGAGGGTGGGCATATAAGGGAGGGCCCCAGGGAAGGGGCAACATCTAACCAGGGCTTTGAATGACACCCAAGAGTCCACTGGGCAGAAAGATGCATAGCACGGGCAAAGGCCCTGAGGCATAACAGAGCAGGGACTTAGAAGGGCTTTGGCGTTGGTGAGCCTAAAGTTGAGATCAAGAGTAAAATGAGATGCGCCTGGAAGGAGGGGACAGGGGCCAAGCCAGCAACCCGCCCCCAGGATCACTTTGTTTCCAGGAGATGTTAACAATACCCTGTACTGTGGCATGAGTTGATGTTCTCCTGTCCCCAGCGTCAGGGAGAAATGTGAGGGTCAGAGGAGAGCTACTGAGGATCCATTCCTAGAGCATCCACTGTGTGCAAGGCAGAGTTCCAGAAGCTTCTGACATGCCAGTGAACAAAACAGGCAAAGGACGTCACCCTGCAGGAGCCTACATGTCCGACAACAGACAACAAGTGTGAATCCCCTCAGGCAAATTCTCCTAAAGTAAATACTTAAGTAAAAAAGCCTTAAGTAAGGATGTCAGAAGGTCATACTTCGTATGGAATAAAGAAAAAGGAGAACAGGGTGAGGGTGATGAGGGGTTTGGGGCATGGGGTGCGGGCGATGAGATCTCAGTGTGGTCGGGGAAGGAGAAGCCCAGGAGGCAAGGAAGTGAGTCCTGCCCATACTGGGGAAAGGAAGAGCAGCTCGTGCAAAGGCCCTGAGGCAGGAGCGAGCCTGGCGTGGTGGGGACAGCCAGGGACCGGTGCGGCTGAGCAGAGTAGGCAGAGGAGGGCTGTGGGAGCTGAGGCCAGAGCAGGAGGGCCCTGGGCCCCCCCTTCAGCCTTTCGCTTTTACTAGGAGTGCGATGGGGAGGCACCGCCCAGGCTCGAGCAGAGAGATGACATGGTCTGACTTAAATCTTCAAAGGATCATCCAGCCACTGTGTTGGGAATGGAGAAGGTGGGGCCAGGGTGGCAGCAGGGCAACCAGTTAGGAAGATACGGAGATAATCCAGGCAAGAGAGGACGGTGGCTCGAACCAGGCAGGGAGTGGTAGAAGGGGAGGGACGTGATGGATTCCTGATCCATTCATGATTTCCTGGCGGATCAGGCGTGGGGGTGAGAGATGGGGGAGCCAAGGACGCCTGCATGCTTTGGACCGAGCACAAGGAGGACGGGGCTGGCAGCGTGGAGGTGGAGGAGGTTGCAGGAGAAGCGGGTCAGGCACTGGCAGAGACCAGGGTGAGGATGTTGGGAGCTGGAGGCATCTGTCACACACCCACATGGAGCTGTCAGGAAGGCTGTTGGAGAGCCCAGTCTAGAGTGCAGGAGAGGGTCCGACTGGAGGCAGGAATTTGGGAGTCATCTGTATATGGTTAGCATTCACAAGGATGTCCCCCCTTGTCCCCAAGGATCCAGACATGGCCCGGGGAGGAGGTGCAGGCCCCTGTAGTACAATTGAGCCAGAATGGGTTTGTAAGGAGCCGATCAAAGCCGTGTTAATAGGAGCATGTGTGTTTCTCATGTAGATCAAACAGTGCTGTCTCTGGAAGAATCAAATCCTTCTATGTTCGCCTTGAAGTAAATCAGGAGAGACCAGCCAGAGCCACTGCTGGAGGAGAGACACCAAGTGGAACCCAAGCACCTTCTACGTTTTCCCAGCAATGTCCTCGGCTTCAACTTACTCATTCATAAAATGGGCACAAGCCTCCCCATGAGAGTGCTGGGAAGAACAAACCGTGACCATGTATGTTGCTATTGCTTTTATCGTTAGGATTGTCCTATCATTAAAGGGCTGGGCACACAGTAGGTTGTCAGAACCGTAATGATTGTCACTTAATAGCAATGCTGAGGATGACATTGTTGAGGAGGATGGTGGGTCCCAAACTTGCCGGCCCCACCCGCCTGCAGGTGAGAGTCTGCAGCACTCCGGACACGATAGTCAGCCCCACGCTGGGGCCTGGGGACACGACACAGGCAGCAGCAGGACCCACTCTGCACAAACACCACCCACCCGCCCACTGGCCGAGGCACCGCCACGCAGTCCGTGGTCAGTTAGTGCCAGCCGTGGTGAGAGTCCACCTGATGTGACACGAGCATCTGCCTGGCAGGAACTGAACCAGGACCTGCCAGCTCAGGCTTCGTGGAGATCCCAACAGCCCTGAGGCCCAGGAGGGCTGAGCACGGCCACACACCCAGGTCTGGACCCCGACAGGAGCCGGAGCCCGAGAGGAGCACAGTAATAATAATGAAAGGGTCATTTGTTGAGTGCCCGCCTGTGCCAGGCCCTGCTCTGGGTGTTAAGTGTCACAACTCCTCAGTACACACAAAAGAGAGGGGTTCCCTGCCCCCACCGCCACCATGCTTAGGGTCCTAGGCAGGATTATTTGATTGCAAAGAATGGAAACACTGTGGCTGACTGAGTGATAAAACAGGGGGTGCGAGATTTACTGGGCTGATACTGGTGCCACTGGGTTGATGGGGCGGGAGAACCAGGATCCGGCAAGGGGCAGCAATTGCAGCGGTGTAGGGATGCTGAGCCTCTGACATCCCTGGAGCAGGATGCCTGCTCCCGACTGCTTGTGTCACTCTTCCTGTGCGTGTGTGGGGGGAGAGGGCTGTCACCGTGTCTCTCTGTTCTAGACTCAGGGTCAGGGACAGAGGGTCTGGTCAGCTGAGCTTGGGTCAGATGTCTAAGTCTTAAATGACAGTGCCCCGAGACTGGACCCAGTGGGGAAGAGGTCATTGCTCCGAGAGACACCAGGCTCTGGCAGCAGAAGAATGAGGAACAGAGTCTGGCCCCAAACAGCAAACATCCATCACTCCTGGGCTTTGAAGACTGCAAGTCTGGACCCAAATCTCAGTTCTGCCACTCACTGTCCATGCGACCCTGGACAAGTCCTTTACTGTCTCTGAGCCTTGGTTTCCTCACCTGCAAAATGAGGATAATAAAGCCTGCCGTGAGGGTCTTGAGACGCTTCAGTGAGATGATGTGCATGGAGTGCCTGACAGCTCCAGGGACAGCGCAGGGGCTCTGTAAACAGCACGGGGAGTGACACACATCCTGGGGGATTTTCCTACCGCAACCTCCCTCCAAGGGGGCTCCGCAGTTTTGCTGGGGAGAACAAACTTACTGGATTCTCTAGAGCCATCTCAAAGGTCTGGTTCCTGGAGCCCTAGGATTTCCCATAGCGCCAGGGACAAGCGACATCAAACTGACAGGACGGCATTTACCAGGGAGAGACGCGCGAGAGAGGGCAGCGGGAGGAATGCAGAGTCGGTGCCCAGCTGCGTCTCTGTGAGACCAGGAGCGCCCTGACCCAGCTCACCGGCCTCCCCACCCAGGCCAGGCCCCACCAGCGTCTCTAGCCACTCCCGGCCACTGAGACTGCGGTGCCGCCGGTTTGGACGATCCCAGGTTGTGTGGAGAAGGAAACGTGGAGACAGCAGCGTGGAGAGGAGGATGCCCACGGCCTGGTGTGGCAAGGGCGTGTCGGTTTCCTGTGGCTTGAGCAGGCATCACAGCAGGTGGCAAGGACGTAAGCCCACATCCACCCCGCTCTCAGGGGCTCCGAGAGCAGCGCTGTGAGGTTGGCCCCTGCTTGTCCGGGAGAACTGGGAGGAGGGAGGATATGAGCCAGAGCCGTATCTTCCAAGCTCCCAAGAACCACACACACAGGCCTGCACACACGCACATGCACACACACATACCATGAAGACTGCCATTCTAAAATGCACAGGATTGAGTCTTAATAACTAAAATAAGACTGCTCTTTTTAATAACTAAAAGTGACTGGAAAGTTACAGAATCAGCCTGAGGTGTCCTGGAGGAAGCCAGCTCCACAGCAAGAAAACCAAGCTCAGCAGAGCACAGTGGGAGCAGTTATTAGGAAAAACAACCAAGCTAGAACAGAATCTTTTCCGTTTGCCTCCCAAGCGGAGGCCCCGCACGCGGACTGGCTCCATCAATTACTATTATCTCCCAGTTCCAGGCTGGGAGCTTGCCTGGCGCCCTCCCAGGACACAGAGGAGGCCTCTGTTAATTTGGGAATCTGAAGTGCAAACAAAAAAAATGGGTGCATCGGAGGCTGTCTCGCCGCAGCCTATTGCCTTCATGTCACAAAACACGTCTGCAGGTGAGTTCGCCATCCGAAGGAACCAGAGAGAACCTCACATTGCTCAAGGGACAATAACAGTCTCCTTCTTACATTCTAATTTCCTTCCGGCCCTGTCCCAGGCAGTTCCATTTCCTCCCAAATTAAGATGGAGTATGAGGAGGAGATGGGGGGTAGGGGCAGGAGATCGAAGGCCCAGTTCTGCTGTGTGCTGTGTGACCTATAACAAGTCACTGTCCCTCTCCGATCCCTGCATCCTCACCTGCATGGCGATCACACCCTGCTCGGTGAGTCTGTGCGAAGGTACGAGAGAGACCCCATGGGAAAGCCTGTGGCAACCACTAGCACGTGAGTCATTACCTTTAAAACGCTATCACAATTCTGGCTACTTACCCCCACCCCAGAAAGCAAACCTCGTGCTGTCGACATGACTCCTTTGCTCACTCAGGACCAGTGGAGGCCGCTGAGAGATTTTATCTCCTCTTCTGAAGAGACAAGAAATTGTATCCACTCTGCCCTAATAGAGAAGCTTCCAGGTGTTTTTGTTTTGCGAGCACCTATTTTGTGCCCAGCTCCTCCCAGCTGCCTTACACCGCCTGCTCAAGGAAGCCCAGAGATCAAAGGTCTTGCCCCCAGAGCTCCCAGCAAGATTGCCCTGAGCTAAGGGCAGGCTGAGCTCTCCACTCCCACGACCTTTCCCTCTCCGGGAGAGACTTTGCTCGAAGGACATGCCACCCAGGCGTTTCCTCCGATGACAGTGGGATGCGTCGTCCCCATTCACTCACCCTCCTGCTCATGAATCAAAGCTCGTCTTTTTTTTTCTCTCTGCCTCCAGCCCTTGAGTTTCCAATTTCGCCATTAGCTCATTGAGCAGTGGCAGCATTCCCAAGCCCGGTGCAAGACTCCATCTTCTGCAGGACACAGGGTGCGCAGGAGGTAGAGCCCAAGGGGACTGGCGCAGGGTGGGAACTGCCACTCCCCACGGGCTGCCCAGAGGCAGGGCCGGGCCCACGCGGGGCTCCCTCGGCCTCTGTGTGCTCAGCTCTAAGCCAAGGGCCAGCAAACTAAACCCCAGCAGACACTTTGTAATGTACAAACTGTAAAGTGCTAGCGGCATGTGTGGGTAGTTACATATTGTATAGAGTGAGGGGCTTTGTAAACTGTGAAATGCCACACCCACACCAGGTGTTTTTGCAAATGACAGGAGCGACAGTTGTGCTGTTCCTGATGCCAGGAGAAAGCCCCCAGGGAACGAGCCTTGGGCCGGCAAGGGTGAGAGAAAGTGGTAACAGAACATTCCCAGTTTGAGGTCAAAGACATCGGGAGGTGTCTCTGAGGTCCCCTGGATGCCCAATTTTAGGGGTTGCTATTAACTGAGATACTAAATGACTGCGGTTACCATTTGCTCTGCTAAGTGCCCCACATGCTTTATCCCATTCTGTCCCTGCAACACCGCTCTGATGGAGATACCATCATCCCTCCCATTTGACAGATGAGCAAACTGAGACCTGGAAGTGAAGTGACTTTCCTGAGGTCACACACACAGCTGGGGCATGGTGGCCCCAGGAATCAGACTCCAAGGGAGCTGGTGTGGGGGGAAGCACGGAGCGCCAGGCCCTGCCCAGGGGAAGGGCCCAGGGCGTGTGACTTCTCCGCACTTCCCTCCACCACCACACATGGCCAAAAGGGCTGGGCCCAGGGCCCAAGGAGCTGTCCACACTGAATTCGGGGCTCAGGGACACCTGCCGAACACCTGCGTCCGAGGCAGGGATTCCTCACGCCGTGCTTGGGCCAAACTGGGACCAAGGGTGAGACTGAAGGTCTCAGGACAACTGAGACATTTAAAACTTATTTGACAGTCACATTCCCATGCTTTTGATATCTGTATGGTTTCTGACAGTCCCCATGGGCTCCTCAAACCCCAGATGTCCTGAAGCCCAGCCTAGATGGTCTGAGGGACCTGTGCTTAATCCGCCTCCGCACCAAGCCCAGATAAGCCAAACCCAAGCCCCTCCAGACGCGTGCATGAGAAACACAATGCTTGTTGCTGGTGTCGCTAAGTTTGGGGGTGGTTTGTTTGTTTTATAGCAATAACTGACTAAGACAAGAAGGTATAACTATAATATAAATCCCAACTTTACACAGAAAACTGAGGCACAGGGAGATTTAGTGACTCACACGTGTTCACATGGCTAGTGGGTGGCAGAGCAAAACTGTGACCCCAATAGTCTAGTTCCGGCACCTGTACTCACAGCGTGGGCCTAGGAATCTTGAAGAACAAGTCCCAAAAGCTCGTTAACAAAACAAACCCAAAGAGGCAAATAGCAGTTTGGTTTGCGTTCAAAGCCAACAATAGATCGCGCCTCCAAGGCAGGATGTGCTGGGAAAACCCGAGACTGAGTGCGCTGAAGGGAGGGTTCGCCGCCAGGGCTCTTCCTGGAGAAGGGCACAGGCTCTGGGGAGTGGCTCCTCTAGAGGGGAGGTCAGGGCACAGCAGGGCCAGGACCTTAATGCCAATTATAGAGAAATTAATCACATCTTCCACACACACACCCTAGCTTTGAGGTCCATCAAATTGCTCTCTGCTTTTGGAAGACTCTTTGCCACTTTAAGCCTCTACATCTTTGCACCTACTGTTCCCTCTGCCTAAAATTCCCTTCCTTCCACTGTCTGGCTATGAGCTCCTACTCACCCTTCAATGCACAGCTCAAAATTCCCCCAGAAAAGTGAACGATTTATACGTCCAGCACCTCGCGTGGGCCTGCACATAGCACTGCTCACTTACTCTACTGGGTGAAGGAAGAACCATCCAGAGGACCAAGGACAAGTACACAGGTCTCTAGACAATCTATCTGGAGCTGTTTATTTCTTCTGGCTTTTTGACCTACACCTAAAACCAAACGACAAATTCTCACGTCAAAATTGTATATTTTGGCATGGGCTGTGACCAAATCTCTGGCCAATCTACCAGCTTACCAGAGCAGCTTCCTCTGGCATCCAGCTCCTTTGCCCCTGTAACTCTGTGGAAGCCGTGATCCATGTGGTCCAGTCCACAAAGAGGCGTGGCCGAGAACCACAATCTGCAACCAAAAGATTCCTGAGAATTCAGGCTTCTTAATTATGTTCCTCAAACATCACACAGGGACACAGAGTCTGCAGCAAAATTGCTAAAAATTCATCTTTCTATTCCCATCTGCCTCCCCCATCCCCGTGGTTCTTCCCAAATGCTTTCCTCCAACTCCCTGATAAATTCTTCCTGAGCCCTAAATAGAGGGCTTCTTGGCCATTTCTTTCTCCCCCTTTCTTCCTGATTCTATATCCCAAAGCTCCCCAAAAAACTAGTCAAGAATCAGCAAAACCTGATTAGTCAACAGCAGGAAAGACTAGGAATACTCATGTATGAATAAATTTGTCCTTTCTACTGACTTGCTCTTACCCACAGAGTAAGTTTTATTTCACAGGCTCTCCTTTCAGTCCATTGAATGTTCTGTCCTCATTCTCTTCTCCCAACAAGCAGCTTCAGGGGTGGGCGACTCTACCATGAAATGAACCAAGCGGCTGTTTATGCCCCAGACCTCTCTCATCCACAGTTAAGACTCTCCGGGCTTACGTCCAATGGCAGAAGGGTCTACTGGCCCTGCGTACACGTTTCTGCTTTACCCAAGTAAGCCTGGTTTGTGGAAGGCTACGCTGCAAATGTGTTTGTATTGCCAGCTGTCTTTTCAAGGGAGACGGGGTGCTTAGAGACATTGTATCTACGGAATCCTTTGAACTTGACATTGTCGGAAATTTACTTAGAACAAACACAAACTAGCAGAAACTGTGTAAAATATTAAGCACATGCGACACGAGTTGGATGCAAGCAGTTACCACAACCTGTGCCCTTGAGAATCTGCCTTGTGGATGCTCTTCTGACATCGCACCTGTGTGACCACAGGTAAATTCAACTCGCCAGAGGTCATCATGGCGTGGTCCCCCTGTCACACACACAGTTGCCTGTCTACGCCGGCTCTCAGAATTCACTAACCAGATGACTGCTTCCAGTGGCTGTGGCATTTTATAAGCAGCATAGATCAATTGGAAAAGTGAATTATCTCTGCTTAGTGACTAATAATAAGATAATAATGTTATAACCACCCCCCAAAATATGTAGGAGCTGGAGAAAACGTAGCAAGGGCAAAAAAATTGAATTAAGTTATGCAAAAAAAGAAAAAAAAATCAAGAGCGGGTGACTTTGCGAGAAGTCAAAGAGCAGTTAATTTGGCTTCAGAATTAAATTACTCTTCTGTTATAGATGAATTTCGCACTGCAAAATGTAGGTGAATGTATCTCAATGACCATTGAGCTTATACATCTAATAAATCATTATGATCTTACTAAGATGTCTTAGTTCACTTTTTTTGAACCTACACACACCTTAACAACGGCGTACAGGGAGATCTGGTGCCGGACACTTTGCTCCTAGAGCTCTCGTCCTTGTCCACTGTGCTCAGACTCCACCAGCCTTCTTTCAGTCTCTTTCTCAGAGACTTTCCACCGGCCCGCCCCTCCGCACAAACGCCCAGATCCCCACGAAGCCTCACATCTTTCTGTGCATCTCAGCTCCTTGCAGGGGCCTTCTCTGATCACTCCACCTCTTCACCCGCAGTCCCACCTTCACCTACCACCAGGCTTTCTCTCTCCTGTAATCCTGTTTTGTATCTTCATAGCCCTCCCTGCCGTAGGAAATAATCGTATGACACACAGCTCTGCGTGGACAGGCTTGCCGGAATAACCAGAGATGTACAAGACGGTAGGACGTGGTGTTTGAGAGTAAGTCATGGAGCCAGAGAGCTCTGCCAATTCCTGTGGCTGACCCTGGGCAAGTGACTGGGAACTCGCTTTTCTCATCTGTAAAACTGGAACGATAATACCCACCTCAGAGAGCTATTTTGAGGATTTGACGGACGAAGGGTTGTAAGGCAATTAGAATAATGCCTGGAACATAATAAGCTATGTATACATTTTCAAAACGTTTTTATCATGGAATATTTCAAATGTAAACAAAAGTAGGGAAAATAGTTTGAGCATCCCTAATCCAAAATTCTGAAATCCGAAATGCACCCAAACCTGAAACTTTTTGGGCATCAACATGAGGCCACAGGTGGAAAACTCCATACCTGACCTCACGTACGCAAACTTTGTCTCATATACAAAATTATTAAAAATGTTGTATAAAATTACCTTCAGGCTATGTGCGTACAGTACATATGAAACAGAAATTAATTTCATGTTTAGACTTGGGTTTCATCCCCAAGATATCTCATCATGTATATGCAAATATTCCGAAATACAAAAAGAAATCTGAAATTTGAAACACTTTTGATCCCCAGCACTTTGGATAAGGGATACTCAACCTGTATAATAAATCCCTACTAACCCACCACTGAAATTCCGTAATTGTCAATTAATGGCCAATTTGTTTCATCTAGACTTTCATCCATTTCCCCCAAGCCTAGGTTATTTAGAAACAAATCACAGACTTTATATAAAATTTGTAAATATTTCAGTAAGTCTCTCTAAAAGATACAGATTCTTTATTTTAAACATAACCACAATATCTTCATCACATCAAAAAATAATTAACACGATACCACTGTCACAACTTGAAATTGAGCCTTCGTCTTCCTTGGCCACCACTACTATATCCCCAGATCCTAGAATAAGGTCCAGCATATGGCAGATGTTCAATAAATAGGTGTCAAATGAATGAATGATTTATCTCTTTGCTTCAAGGGCCCCAAATGTGGCCACTCTGCAAGGGACTCAGCACCTCTAAAGCTTTCTCCACTCAGACTCATCTGCTTGGTACACATTTTCATGTTAACTACTTTTGGTGTAAATCCTATTTAATATCTTACAGTCCTGGGCGTGGGGGGTTAGAAGGCCCTGGGGAAGGATAAGACCTGCAATGTCATTGACAAACATCCCCTGCTCCCCTGCGGAGAACCCAGGGTCATATGTGACACCATTGAATACAATAAGCTCAAAGTTCGTGTAGAAGAACAAAGACCCAGGAACAACCAGATTCTTGTGAAAGAGAAGAATACGGGGGAAGAACGTGGCTTATTAGAGATCAGAACACATTAAGGTCCCTATAATCAAATCCTAGTGGTGCTGGTGAGGAAGCAATACAGAGATCAGTGAGCAGAACAGAAAACTCAGAACAGATCAAAGTGTTCATGAGAATTTAATATGTGGCAGAGACGGTATTTCGGTTCAGTTGGAAAAGGAGCAACTGTTTTATTAATGATGCTAGCACAACCTGCTATCTTTTGTAAGAAAGTTGAAATAAACCCTAGATGAATGAAAGAGTTAACAGCCAAAAAAAATTAAAATAATAAATATCTTAGAAGAAAATGTCAGAGATGACAAGGGAAGTCTTGGGGCATTAAAAAAAATAAGGAAGTCAGATATAAAAAGACATTTTACTACATAAAAATTACTTTTATGGCAACAGATATTTACAAAGTCAGTATAAAAACAAAGGATTTGAGCACTAAACTCTTTGCAACACAGATGTCAAACAAAATGTTAATATCCATATATGCAAAGAGCTGTTACAGACTGGTAAGAAATGAACGAGGAGGATTGGATGGGCAAAGATAAGAATAAGCAAAACACAGCACAAATCCAAATGGCCCAAAAACATACGATGAGATGCACAAACTCACGAGTTGTACAGGAAATTTAACTTAAAGTAACTATGAGATTTCATTTTGCCCCCATCAGACAGGCAAAAATTTAAAATAATGCTAATACTTATTGCTAGAGTGGATGGAGGGAAATAGTAGGCTCGTGAGTTGTGGGAGAATACGCAAAGTATTACAGCATTTTTGACAAGCAATCTGGCAACATCAAATAAAATAAAAAATACATATGCCCTGCAATTGAGCAACGCCACTCTTGGGAATCTATTCCATCAAAATAAAAGCCCCAGTTGGAAGGATGTATGTACAAGGACGTTTATTGCAGCACTGTTTATAGCAGGAGGCAAAACCAAACCAAACAAAAACAAAAACCAGAAATAAAGTGAATGCCCATCAATAGAAGACCAGATGAAAAAAATACAGCACTTCCTCACTATGAAATATGATGCCGCCATTAAAGGAATGAATTAGAGCTGCTGCGGCTGACTTGGAGGGATTCCCACGGGTGGTGGAGTTTGAATGAGCAGAGCCAAATGCAGAAAGGTTGCCTCCTACCATCCGTTTTGTAAAAGAATGCCCCAGCCCCCGTATGTGAGTGTGCACACGGGTATGTGCAAGCATGTTTGCGTGTGACTGTGATTTGCATGTCTGTTATGTTTATGATGGTACAGACACGTAGAAATCACAGGTTAACACAGGTATGAAGGAGACGGAAGGGTGATGTGTATGTTGGGAGGAGGGAGACAAGAAAAAGAGGAAAAAGCCTGAAAAAAAAACTAGCAAGTGTGACTTTACCCTGTTTGTGCTCTTTTGCAGATTGTCTGCACACGTGTCTAGTGTAAAGACACAGTGAGGTGTGGGACAGCGAACGGCTCAAAGGGCCGGGCTTGATCAGAAGAGGGTAGTGTAGCTGGAACTCAGCGTAGGGGGGGAGGGAGGAGGCAGCTGAGTAGACGGGGGGGGGGGGGGGGGGCCCATGGGGGGGGGGGACGGAGCCGGCCCCAAAACCACGGCCCGCGCGGGGTGTGGGGTGCGACGCGGTGCCGCCCCGGGACAGCCCCCAAACGCCCCCCATTCAGAACACCCCCCGATTGCCCCCCCGGCCCGTG